>CAJPEV010005845.1:0-10394 GCA_905338385.1 Darwinula stevensoni
TCGCAGATATTCCTTGAACCACTATACCGAGGAAACAATGTGGACCAGATGATCCTTACGAAGCACATCAACCAGAATTTAAATTCGGCAACGTCTAGTCTAGTCGACAATTTCATTGAACCTCTACATGGAGAACCGCGCATTCAACTCTTTATGACCACTTTCTTCAAGTGGGGAAAGAAGAAGAACGCTCTTTGATGACGTCGCCGTCTCAAAATCACCAACATTACATGTTCTTATTAAAATAAATGTCTCATTAGAATCTGATTTGCAGAGAATGCAATTGTAATGGACGTTACAACTCAAAGTCCTTAGAGGAGGAGTTATCGTTGTTGCGAAACGAATAGAAATGCACTGGACAAGCTCAAATATATTGCAATCAAGTCTACTAGATATGGGGAAATAGCTTCAATAAATAAAATATACCATACAAATGTATTTCTTGCATATCATATATGGATGGGCTCAAAAACACAATAAGGACACAAGCGGCACTCATATTTTCCCTCCTCCCGAGGCGTCTGCGACTGAAATGATGGATATTCTCTTGCCTACTAGAGCACGCGGAGATTAAGCGAAAGAGATGCGGAGGACTAAAAAAAACTCACTCAAGCGATGGAAGCCGCCTTCCAGCAATACAAGGATACTATGAGTCGATTGACTGGGGGCCATCTGATCAGTGAACAGGACCTGATCGACGGGAACAAATGGCTTCGAGAGGGAGCGATCGACTCCCTTTCGAAGACATGAACACAATGGTCGCAAATTTCGACGAAGTTCAAGTACGAATTGGAGAAAGTGTGAACTATGCCAACTTGCAGAATTCCATCAGTACATTTGGAATCTTTCGTTCCCTTTTCCCCGGCAGCGCATAGCTGCCCAGTACGGTGTCTACGAGAACGAGATGCAAGAGAAAGAGCGGCGAAACCCAGGCTGAGGAACGCCATCGTATCGGCTGCATCTCAATACGACATCCAGCTGAACCGAATGTGCGATGCAGCTTCGATCAGCGAGGAGGAATTCGCGAAATGGAATGCGGAATGTCGCAGGGAAGCTATGGCGACTTTTCTTGAGGACTGAGTGCAATGGCCACAACTGTCCTGCAAATTCAAGGAAGAGTTGGAAAAGGTCAGTTGCACCTCACTCTACACTGAAAAGGATGACCAGTAATATTAATGTGTCGTGAATTAATTTATTACTTTTCGAAGCATTATTTATATTTATCACTGTTGGTGGCGCCTTTGGCGCTCAACAATTTTAGATAATGGATAATTCATTCGAAGGGCTCAAGCTTAACGATTGTGTTGGAATACCTTGGGTTATTTGCATGTTTGATTCTCTGTTTAATTACTTCCTATTATGTATTGTCATAGGCAAACTAATGGACTGAGATCATTAGTCTCAATTGATATCGTGCCGATAGTACCAATTATATATACTTTTTAAAAATATTTGTTCCATTACGCATTTACTGTATATCTCAATTTTTAGTCTCTCAGTTTCGTTGTAGTGAAAAGAATTATTAAAATATTTCACCATGAGGAAAATGTACCCCTAGAAGATTCAGAAACGATATTCACTCGAAAATGCATTCAAGGTCATCCTGATGCAACTCTCCCTTTGGAGATTCATTCTCACCCTTCATGAGCAGTGTAACACTTCCCTTATTGAGAACAAATACTGTATTACTTCTGTAATTTTCTACTTGACTGTAATACTAATTCCAAGACTGTATAACTGTTATGTTTCTGACGACAGTGTTTCTTTGGCTGTACAAGCATCGCGAGATAATCATATCCAAATGTTTACTTGAAGGTCTCTACTGGTGTTGATGTCCCACAATGTGAATTGACACCTAAGAAGTTAGACACGAATTATACAGTATGAATCCCTTCTGCTCCTTGTGTGCGTAGTACTCGCTGCTGCAGGGTGTCAAATAATGGACGCTTAAAAAAATTGATTTATCGAAATTTGGAAAAAGCTACAAATAAACTTCAAACAGCATTTCAAACCACGATTGTAGGAGATTATGGATGATGGTGTGGTTGCCCTCGCTTGCAACCACGTGACACAGCGGAACATCAAAATTCTGGGCGACAGCTTCGAGCACCTCTTCGGAAATCTTTTCAATTTCACTCTGAATGGCATCCTGGAGCTCCTTGGTAGTTTTAAGGTTGTCAAGTCAACTTCATCTTTAATACATAAATTATTCGCATGAGTTGGGGTCCGGGGTATAAGGTCAGTCGATTACCTTTCCAGGCACCTTGTTCTAATCCAGAACAATAATGCTATCGTCGAAATGTTCTTTCAGGAACTAAAACATCTCGCGGGTGCGATGAGGCCTCGCCCCTTCCTCCAGAAACCAGGTTTCTTGCTAGAGCCCTGTACAGCTGGGACGAAATGCCTGTCCTTTTTAACTCTCGATCGCTTTGCTGATAGTTGACTTCAATGGGCAGTAACTCACTCAATACTCTCCAAAATGCCCTTCTCGCTGTACCTTGACCTTTTTTTACATAATCAAATTGTATTATTTCAGCCTAAAAACGCGTTAATTGAGGTTGTGAATTTATATTTATATTTTTTAATGTGAATAATATAAAACTATTTAAATCTCACGAGCGATAAACTCTCCTACAATTACTAAACATCCTTGTAAAATATGAAAATGTTAAACTCACATTTGTCAAATATATCAATGATTCCTATGGAAGCGTACAGCATTTCACTCCACGAACCTCTATACCCAAGTAACACAGTATATTGATGAAACGTTTTCGCAATGTTGCCTATGTTGCTCTATGTTGCAAGTTGCTGTACAACATTGAGAAAACATTGATTCAGTGTTTTCACTTGGAATGTTGCTGCGACACTTCTACGAATGTCATTGCAACATTAGCTATCAACATTGAGAGAATGTTGACACTCTTGACATCGATAATGTAGCGACAACATTCTGATACAACATGGTTTTAGAGAATTGTAAAGTTGTCCTCCTTGCCACGAGATGGAGACGTAAGTCTCGCTTTCTCACAGTGCACAAAAGTGCCCTTCTCCCTTTCCCCTGAATCATCCCGCACAGGAATGTCTAGTACCTTGCCATATGTCTCACATTGTCTCATTATAGGAATCAATGAACACGGACACTTCATCACCTGTTATCTTCATTTTCTAGACAGATTAATGGGGTCAAGATAGAAAAAGCTCATATTCCCAAAAAGAACCCTTTCCAAGAACGGGACAATAAAAACGATGGTAGAGAGTCTGCGATCTCAATACTTCATGTCCTCATCCTGGGTTCTAGCTGAGGAAACGAAGGATTCATCTCGTGGACACTCTATAGAACATTGCNTTCCTTTCGTCTTCATCTCCACTCTTCCGCATAGAAATTACCCAAATTGCTTGGCGTGATTATTGGATTTCACTTCGATAACGAATAGAAATGAAAATATTTTGGCATGACTGCTCCCTACCGGGAGGGAAGGCACAGACCCCACTGGGAACTGGAAAGGCACGCGAGGCGATGTTGAATGCGTCAGGAAAGAGCAAAAATGTGTCTGGGAGGGAGGAGGACGGATGAGTCATCACGTGGATGTATGTCGATCTTCCCTGCGCGTCAGAACTGCTTATCTCTCGTATCTACCTCCATCGCCAGGTTTTTTTTTCTCTACTAACATTGCAAGCCGGAGATAAACAAAGCCGAAATAAAACGAAGTTACACACGGGCTTTGCCCGTGTGTAACTTCGTTTGCTCTGTGTGAGCTCTGTGGACTCGTTCTGAAGAACAAGAATGAAGCTCGTGTACTTCCTTGTCGCGACCATTTTCCTCTCAGCTTCCCACGTTTCTGCGGGTATGGAGGAACATTTTCATTTTTCTTTTCTGAAGCGAGCTATTAGAGCTTGCAAATTTTGTCTTGAGGTAAATCACAGCAATTAATTCCAAAAATGGAATGCAATTTAGTCAATTCTCCATGGATCACTGCAAACATGAAGTTGGATATTCATAGAATAAGTTTATCTTGGAAAGGGCTGTTAGTCTATTCCCAGTGTAGAATGCCCTAGTTTTTTTTTCTCTCTCGCTTAATATGCATTCCACTATAGGATGCTCCTCGAAGGATGCTTAGACTACCTAACCATTAATTTTTGTTCATTAAACACATAATATAAAACTACAAGAATTAAATTGAATTCTTATATCGTATGTGTGTATCATATAGCTTCATTACGCAAGTGAAAGACTTCCCCCTATGGTCACTTTCGTGAATTACAATCTGAAGCCTAAGAAAGAGAATCGTGAATTAGGCGAACGATGCTGTCAATGAATGCAGGACAACAACTTATATCTCACTTCAAGAACAGAGTCCAGCAGTGACGCCACCACCCAAAATAAACGGAACAAGAGGAAACGAGAGGCGACAGTGTGGAAGAGTGACTGACCCCTCTCCCTTCATCCCCCGTAGCGGCCTTCGACGAGCAGTGCACCCGAGACGATGAATGCGACCCGCGGGCGACCATGGTGTGCAGGCGCGGCAAGTGCGTGTGCAATAATATCTCCTGGCTCGACGAAAATGACAAGAAGTGCTGTACGTCCTCAATGGATTACTCTTCGTAGATCGGTTTACCGGGAACTTGCGCTTTAACGGTCTTACAGAAAGAAAAGGGAACGGAAAACGTAGCTACAATTGGAAAATGTTCCCTAATCAGTTGAGAGATATCATTCATTTTCTACTTTTTTCTCTTTCAATGGACGCTGCTAAGAAAAAGTAATGAATTTGTCCTCTTCCGCATGTCTTTCCTCTCAAAGGTCACTTCAGAATGAAATTTGTTTAAGGATGTTACGGTTTTTCCCAAATGTAATTTTTTTTAACAATGGCTCCTTTGTGAAAACTATTTTAATACTAGGTTGTAACGAAAGTTTTGTGCATAAATCCTTTTTTCCAGTAATGACGCAGCAGTCAATTTTTTCGTCACACATTCTGAACGCTGTAATTTTTTAAAATATAAATTTAGCGATTTGTAAAAAAAAGAGCAACATATAACATATACGCGGCATAAAACGCGCTTCAAAATAATACCAAATACGTATATTAAATTTTTTAATTTAGAAAATGATGCTGAAATGAATTTGTATTTATGCACAAAAACTTTTGTTACCGCCTAGTATATCCTTTACAAAGAAAAACTTAAGTAAATTTTCCACATTCTAGCATCCGATGTTGTTGCAAAGATTCAAAAAGCAAAACTTGAAGTACGATTCTAATCTATCATCAATTTTGAGACATGTTGGTAGCAGCATTTATTCGTCACAGCTTGGTACAAAATAAAATAAAAAAGAATGAAATAATAAAATTATCAGGTATTATTCACTCGTCAGCAAAATATTGAAGAGGAAGAATCCAGTTTGGCATAGGGACAGATTTTAGCACATCTATCGTAGCAACATTCGAGACAAAAACGGCATCGATGATATTCATTTGTCTCATGATAACCAGGGGTGAAACGTAACTTATGAAGAAAGCCGTGAGCTGCTGCACGAGCCATAACATGACGGTTTGCCTCATTAGGTTTCATTCATCGGTTTGTTCCCAGGTCGCATCAGACATTGATTCAACGTTGACATGGTTTAGATCGAATGCGTCACTGTTGACAGTTGATAACTCTGTGTTAAATCAACAATGATTCAATGATTCAACGTGGCCCTTTATACATCCACATTCGGCAAATATTGGTTCATTGTGCTCTATTAACGGAGGGAGCATCCACATCAAATCATCATTGATTCATATACTTAGGATTCTCCGAGTCGGGGAACTCTTTCCCAGCCGGTAGGGTCCGAGAGAAATCTCCATCGATGGAAAACTCGATCAATCAGAAATTCCGCGTCGTATTTTTGTCGCGTTGCAATTTGAACCCGATTAGCTACGACCGAGTTATTGAAACAAAGGTCGGGGATCAATGGCTCGATTGAGAGCGTGTTCCGCTCGCATGACATTTTGCAAAGGTTTGAAACCTGGCCGAGTCGGACCTTTCCTCCGAGATAGCGACCGATTTGTTTGGGATAAACCATTAGGGCATGGTTTAGGACTCAAGCATCGACATTAAGTGAATATACACACATTTAAGGGCTCATAGATTCACCCCCTCATACGGATCCAATGATGGACACCCATTGATCAAACAATTTCTTCTAATTTTTTTTCCTAATTTAGCAACTTTTATAGAAAGTATTTTATAGAAGCTTAAATGTTTTAATGTTTTAATTTGCTTTAAACAAGAAAAAACAAACCAAGGAGTCTAATGGATTCTTGCTTTTGTGATGCTCCTCTGTCACAACATGCCTTACCCGGATGAGGGTTAAAATAAGATTTGGATCCCCGATTTCGGTGGATATCACTTGAAAGCTCGGGCTGAATTTGGGCTTGAGGTCCTAATTCTCATCTTTACGGGGAAAATTACAACTTGATATTGGGTTGTTTCCACTTAAGATTCAACTGCTGGAGTCTATCTGCATGACTTTCTATCTTTAGTAACAAAAAATAATGAATTAATTTTTTGTGTCCTACCCTGTGTACCACAGGGAAGGCGAGCGGTCTGATAGGTCACCGCAATACTGTTAGAGCACCTTTCGACCTTCACTCCAAAGTGCTTCCCCCTTACTGTGATTGTTATTACAAACTTTTCTGGCTACATAGGTTGACATGTTGCCAGGAGTCATATGAATTTTCAAATTTGCGTCATGCCTAGGGAAGCTTTGAGCATTTATTCTTACATTATACGATACCTTTTATAATAAGGAATAACATGGATAACTTGCTGAAATTGAGAGGAGTGAATGCATTCATATTCCAGATTTGGGACACCTAGCCCCGTGCAACGAAACCACGAAGCCGTATTGCACACGTCCCCTCGAGTGCATCGAAAATAAATGCAATTGCCCGGTCCTTGGAGCAGTATTCGTGGAGAAAAACTGCTATGATGAATCCGGTGCGTCTCTCCTTCCTAAATGGTCCAAACGACCCGAATGGCCCGTTGCCATAGGGAGCTTCGCGACTCGCAGTCGTCCTAACCGTTTTCAAGGCACGAAAAGCCTGTTCCATAGAATATTTACTTGTTAATAACTTGAAGTGATGAGTACTTACAAGGGTCATGTGTAAACACTTGTAATATTCTGTGGAACAACTCCCTGATGCCAATGAACCCACGCTTAGGGTTCGGAGAACCCTGCCAGGACGACATGAACTGTTACCTTTTGGGGAGTGGACCAGAGCAGGCCGTGTGCAAGGAGGAAATTTGCACGTGCAATGAAGAGAAGTGGTTCTTCCCGCTGCTTCAGAAGTGCGGTAAGATCTTCGAGTTGTATTTGACATGAGGAATCCTATCATTTTTCAACATACTTCAGGCACTCAAATCTCAATCACATTTTATGCAAGTACGAGGGACGTTCAGAAATTGCTGGGAATTCCGTCAGTGAACAAAAGGAAATCGAGCTTAACCTATTCTGACTAGTGGCAGGTGAACCTTCTGCAAACCGGTGAAACGAGATGCTCTGATATCGTGGAAGGAATCACTATGATATTCAGAGACCACACCCCACTCACCGAAACGTATCATTTAGGTTATTGCCAAATCAACGTATCATTTAGGTTATTGCCAGCGTTCCATTAACGTCCTTGGGAACGTTCTATGGACTTATTACATGTCCAAAATTCAAAGCTATGAAATAAAATTTTCGAATTATGTGTTCCCTGAACAACGGGAATTCATCAAGGACGTGAATTGAATATTTTCATGCAAAGGGTTCAATAAAACCATCTATGCCTCGCCTGTTGAAGCCTGAGTCGATCGAATGGAAACGTTTCGAGAGCTGCTTCAACTCAACCAAGAAAACGAGAAGAGTTTTTTTTTTCTTCATCATTGGAGATGAGACGTGACTTCCTTATTTCAATCCCTAGACTAAATCACAATCTCTTTTAAAGACTTTTATTGAAAAACGCCCTGAGAAGCTGCATTCACGGCCACTCTTTCAGCAGGACGATGCAAGGCCCCACACCGCGTGCTTCGCTTGAGCATCCAAAGCAGGAATGAGGTGGGAATAGCTCCTGCATTCGCCCTAATCGCCGGGTCGCCCAGTGACTACCCCTTCTTCGGCGAGATTGAAGAAGCCTCTGCATTGATTGCATTGAGGGAATGAAAGCTGCACTAAACAGGTGGATCAGAAACACTCCAGAAAGTATTTTTCGAAAGGTCTAAGGAAACTGATTCCACGCTGGAAGATGTGTCGAACTCAGGAGAGACCATGTTGAAAAGTCACAATTTAATGATGATGAATAAAGAAGTTACCCAGAAATTATAAAGAAATTCCCAGAACTTTCTGAATGCCCCTCGTTGTTTCCACCTTTGGGCATTACTTTCGTGCGAAGAGAAGAGATAGTTCATTTTAAAATATGTTGCATGAAGTATCGGGAGAGCAAAGTATCAGGATGGAGAGGTTTGGAAAAGGTGTACAGCCTCGATTTTCCTCTCAAGCACCTCTTCAGATTTTGTAATAGTATCAATATTTTGTACCTCCACACTCGAGATACAAGTGAACATTGAAAATTCCGACTGGGGCTGTTGACACAGACCTTGAAATTTTTAGTTCCGGGGTCGGAAATCGATGACAAGTGCGACAAGGACACGCCTTGCATACCCGACGAAGCGATGGAGTGCAGCAGCGAAGGAAAGTGTCGGTGCAAGGACGGCTTCAAGGACCAAAAGCATTGTTGTAAGTTTCCCCTCGCTATCATTCCAACTTCGACGGACTCATTCACTCTGACAATTTTCATTTCCGTGCAGCTGGGGCGAGCGAGATCACAGGTACGGTCTACCTCCTTCTCACCTCTTTCTTCCCACACGCCTGGTTCTCATGGCTGACTTGAAGAGTTTTGGAATAAAATATTTCTCCATTACAACAATTGCCAATCGATTGTCATTTTTTCTACATTAATTTCTCCGACTTCAAGGAAGCAAAGGAAGAAAATTAATTCGTTGTATGCATCGGCTGAAGGAAACTCCACCCAGTTTCCTTCATCATCTCAGGCAGCACAACCAAGTCCCGCCAACGTAAGGACTAAATTATGTCGAATTTTCACTTGTGCGATGTGTGCCCAACGTCGGTTCCCAACGCTAGCCTCCTACAGACTTGTCCCTTGGCCCCACATTGAGCTATCACTGAACGCTGACGTGCGGTATGACTTTTCAAGGGGTTCAAGAGAAGTTGCGAATGAGCTGAATTATATTTTTCACATGATCATTCTGAACATGTGAAATATATAATGCGGTTGGCTTACAGCCAAAATTGTCGTTGGCTATGAAATATCAGGCGACTACTACCTACCTAAGCTGTCTCTTTTTGAGACATTCACACTTTACGTGGGATTGGAAAATCCAAGTAATTTCATCTCTCAATCGTCTGTTTCACATCATGCACTGGAAGAGCTTGTTAGGTGAAATTTCTTTTGTGGCTTCCCTTTTGCTTTACTGTATCTAAACTTGAAATGGAGCCAAAAAAGGTACAATTCAATAAGGTACAATTACACGCCCCTATTTGAACCATGATTCTTCCATAAATGCTGGGGGTTCGCCTGGACTGTTACACTATTTTAAACATAGGCATTTAGGAATTTAGTAGTGTCCGCCGACGCTCTCTGTGGAAGAAGAAAAGGTGTCGCTTGAAAATTACTAGGAACTTAAAGAAAATAGCGATAGGAACTATAGAACTATACGAGAATGGCAATATGAGAAAGGAACCCCACGAGTTCAAAACTTCATATCCCCAGTTTCCTGAATTGAAAAGGATCAGAAAAAATGAAATTGGCGGAAGTTCGATTCCCAGTGAAGGCATGCTGTACTCGTATACCAAATATCATCCAGATCCGTAAAATGACTGTCACCACTTTTGACTCGAAAATTAGAATGTCTCGGATGGAAGTCAGATAACACAATTATTGGGTTGGAAAGAAAGTCTTGCAACACCCTGCACAAATTTTTCAAAATGTTATAACTTTATTGAAATGCAATCTCAGTCTACAATGTAATGACCATTGTTGTCTATGACATGTTCCCAACGCACTGCTCGATGCCCTTTGCCCAGAACTCTGGCGATTGCGAAGCGAAGAAACGGCCGACATCATTTTCGAGCCGTGCTCGATCGTCTTGTGCCTTGTCCCGCAGGTGATTCTTGAGGGCCCGGAACAAGTGATAGTCGGAAGGGGCCAAGTCCGAAGAATACGCTGGATGGGGTAAAACATCCCAGCCCAGTTCCGAAATCGTCTGGCGAGTCGTCTTCGCAACACGTGGACGAGCGTTGTCATGCAGAAGGAGAACTTTGTCGCGTTTGGGACGCTCTTTTTGAATGA
>CAJPEV010005846.1:0-12848 GCA_905338385.1 Darwinula stevensoni
AGATCGTTGCCTGTGTACATTTTGCACAGTGCCATCCGCTTCAGATTTATCTCGAATACGCGAAATTGTGAGACGCGTTGGTGGTTCTGTGTGGTATTCACTCCTAAACTGTCTCTGGACTTAGTTGATATTTTCCGACTTCCAATACCACTTCAACACAAATTTCCGCTGCTCAAATGTAAGTCTGGTATTTTGCATTCTTACAACCAACTTGCAACTGAAAAAGAGAAAAGGTTACTGAGTTATGGACTGATAAAGTGTGTATACATTTTTTTTGGACACCCTGTATATCCTGTAATTACGAAATTTGCCTAAATGCTTTTTTATTTCAACCGTCTTTGATGAGAAACGAACTGCAAATGAGCAAAATCACTGCCTATCTTTCATCGGTCATCCTGGATTGACAGATGATCGCAGCAAGGCTCTTCGGAAGTTATGTAACACTAGCAATCTCAAAGAAAAAATCCGAGAAATATAAATTGGCATGCCGACATTTCATTTCGTCGATGTTTTGTCGCGTCGATGTTTTGACATGGAAACCTCAAATTGTATGGGTTTAGAGTCTCAAAAGTGAATTTGATTATGGGATATAATTATTTGGAATGGTGCCCTTCACTGGACTCAAAAAAATTCCCATTTAAATATTAATAGCCTAAGAGAAGATGAAGGTATTTCCTTTCATAATATGGGTTGCCTGAAAATTTTTAGTAACGTTGGAACTTACCGCGGGAAAGAAGGCTAACAAGTCGGACACCGCCCAGATCATCGAGGGAATCGATGAAATGGAACGTGGTCGATTCTTCCAACTGGCCTTAGCGAGAGGGAACCGGTTCAGATCTGGTAAACGTTAGTGACGATGTCAGTGGCTGGCCAGCCCCGCGACTGGCGTCACGTTAGATCCTAACGTGACCTAAACCAGAAAATGGCGCAATGTGGATATTCTCCCTATGGTAATTTGGGGGAATATGGCCATACGAAATGAAATCTGGTCACAACGGCCCATCAAGGTCGAATTTGACTTTAAATGTTCCTAAAATACTGATTCATATCTACTTTACTAAATCCCAGCAAGGTTCATGCAAAAAAACGCATGGATATTGCGCCTTTGGATCTTTTCCAAGTTGGTCCCAAGAGGCCATATTACCCCTATGGCCGCTTCTCAAGAAACAACCCAAGGTTTTCCAGGTGCGTGTGAAATATGCTGGAACATGCTGAGTGCCTTGAAACATGATAAGGGAGGTTCAGCAGTTGAAAAATAATTCATCAACTGTATTGAGGACTAGCAAAGAAGTCGACATTATCGTCCGACTCAAGGACCTGTTGTAAAAAGCAGGATTGCAACGCTTTTGGATTTTGAGTAGCATTGTACGTGATTGGGAGCCTGTATCTAGCGGCTGCGGGTGTGAGAGGAGTGATCAATCGTAAATTAAAGTGAACATGCGCTACGAGTGCAAAATAGGTGGTCTCACGTTGCAGGAAAACGCTGCGAGTTTTTTTGCATGTACGGATAAATAGTGCCAAAAAAATCACAGGAAGCCCTTTTAACTTTTTGCACCTGGGATATTGACATGCATTCAAATTTCGTGCCGCGAAAATTTCTGGAGCATGTCAGGCGAAGCGGATGTCCAGGAGGCGGTGCATGAGCAAATCTTCATGCACGGCCTGCTCATGTACTTCGTCCAGATGTGCAGTACGTCTACCCATGTATCCCGAGGAAGTGCATTGCATGATCTTTTGCAGCCCGAGAACCCACACGAAAGGAAGCTGACCCTACCAATAGGTCAGCGCGGTGCTAACAGGAAATGAAGGATGGGTACATATTCCTCCATATTGGCTTACAAAAAAATTGACAACACTGTCGGCAAACCGCAAGTGAAGGGGTTAGCACTTTGCACAAGCATTCTGGAGAGACCATAGAAGAACTTTGAAAAAATGCTTTCTGCATCCATGCTGCTATTAGGAAATATACGCTTAAGTTGCTTAAGGCTCATATTAGTTTCAGGGTCATGAGTCAAAAAACCGCATGCACATGACTTTCAAGACATCGATGAATCCCAAATTCCTTTGAGAACTGCATCAACGAACAGGTCTAATCATTTCGACAATTGCATGTACTCTTCCATATAACAATTTTTTAAATTTGCTCAAACAAATTATTCAGCCTGCAAGGGGATTCATTGTGAATATTCCCCCAATGCCCATTTCCCCCTATTCACTCCCCAACCCAAACACAGAAAGGTCCTACATGGTCGCAGAGCGTCGCACTCAAAAGAGCTGACGCAGCGAGTGCGTCAGCGCGCTCGACCCGTTGTCGGCTTCGCAGGGAGGCGCAGATACATTTTTTCGATCGACACCGTACGGTAAAAAAAATAATAATAAAATAAATTCGGGTTCTGCACGACCGATTCGATTTTATTTTCATGAAACCAACGGTAAATGTTGGACGTGGCTTTAACTCGACTACTCGGGGTATTTACGAATACAAATAATCTTCATCTGTTCATACTTCGCATATAAGTAAGAATTGCATTTTCAGTTCAGCAAAAGATCCCCTTTCAAAATATGTGAATTATATTGGGGAGAGTGGTACACCATAAGACGGTATAGGATAAGATGCGTAACTGCCTTATTTATCGTACAGGGTGTTTCGCAAAAATGCTTACCATTTTGAATTGCCATAACACCTTTATTATAACGAGCATTCACTTCGAACAAAAACAAATCACAGTGAAACTAAAAAATGTTCGTCCAAGTGGAAAACAAGTTCAAAATGGGTGCCCCAAGCCTTAGAATGCCTCGAACGCTCGTTCCCCCGAGTTCTGCAATGTCTGCCTTGTCCTGAATGATTCATTCTTGCTGTATCCTGTAAAATTGCTTGCTGTAAAATTTGAGCGGACCGATTGGGATTGTGCCGGTCATTCAACGTCGTCTCGGTGAGAAATGAGCCACCGAGCAAATTTACTCTCTCAGCTACTCGATAGGAATTCGGGCGATATGGCGGGTTTTTCCCATCTTGCTGGGAAAAAATATTCCGTTTGTACATATCAAGTATCACTTAAGAGGACATTTTCCTGGCCGTAAGTGCATCAAAAACGGAATATTTTTTTTTCCCAGCAAGACTGCCAATTTGTCTTGTATAGTTGAGAGAGATTCGCTCAGTCTCTCATTTCTCAGCGAGATGACAATCCCCAGACCCCTTTTAGTCCGCTCGAACTCTCTGGAAGAACGAACAGGACATGCCAGATATTGCAGAACTCAACGGGCAGTTCGAGGCTGAGCAGTACTGCGAAGTACTGCAGTTACAAAACTTCTCTCGACGTCTTTGAGCCTGTTCTGCAGCTTGAGGTCCCCGTTTTCAACTTGTTTTCCGCTGGAACGCAAATTTCTGAGTGTCTCTGCGATTTTGTTTTTGTTTGTCACGGCAATTCAAAATTGTAAACATATTTGTGACACCCCCAGTGCTATTCAGTGAATTAATTAATTAATTGATAATTGAAAACCATAGTCTTTTTCGCCATGCCAAATGGGTGATTAACACGGACTCATGGCGGATTGAGCGATGCGGCATTCGCCTGGCGCCATTAGAAAATGTCCAATTCGCTTTAATAATTAATTAATTTAATTTAATAATTTTCTTTAATAGTTAATTTAATTTAATAATTTAATAATTTGCTTTAATAATTTGTTCAATATTCAATAACGTCGTGAATAAGCTCTGCGACGAATAAGTTCATGCGCATCGGATGCGTCCATGCTTTCCTCTATCGGATGGAAAATGATTATGAAAATTAATAATTGAGTTTTTCTGATTCATTTTTCCTTCACCCATTTTGGCGAAAAAGGGTGCGGATTATTAATAAATAGTTATGAATTATGAGTCCCTATCGCATTTGTTAGTGTCTGTAGCTCCAGAAAGTACAATAAATTTAGGAAACATTTCGTACTTAAATGCTACAAAATTCACCAAACCACCCAAAACATGAGAATTTTTTTTGTTTTAAATTTCTTTAAACGAAATGGCGAAGACGAATCGTCAACGATTCATACATTCCGAGTACGTATTTCTACGTAACCGTGTATTTAATTTTGCGAGTTTTACGCGGTTTGTTTCAGGAGGTGCTAAGTCTTTTTTCGGGGCCTTCCACAGATATCAAGGTAAATGGGATAGTTAAAAAATACATCAATAGGATGGGAATATATTTTTAAAAATAATAATAAATTAGGAACTGACAAGTTTATTTATTTATTTTAAAGCTGCCTAATTTGAAATGGAAACCACATTGTTTACCATGGAATGCTTCCCAGAGCGTCGAGATGGAATTCGTCGCGAAGAGGGAATTAATAAATTTAAAAAGGTGCAATTAGATGTTTCCCTTACACTTGGGTGATCCGCAGTTGCCATGTTATGGCGAGAGAAAGGTCGAAAGTGGCTCTCGCATCGTCGTATTCACATGTATTCGTTATTGATGGACGTTTTCTGTAAGAAGCGGTTCTGAGGTGATTTGTCTAGGTGATTTGTCTGAGGTGTCATTCCTGTAATGCGTTGACACTCCTATCATTTGTTTTTTGGGGAAAATAACATTGGAGTTACTGGTAAAATGAAACCCAGGTTCATCGCACGGACTTGGAACTTCGATTTGCAGTCTGCCTCGTTTTTCCCTTCGACCTGCAGGGAGGACGAGAGAAACGAGAAAATCCCGGAATTTTTGTGATAAAATGGGAAATACCGGTAGGAAAAAATAACAAGAATAAAATTTCGATCTCAGCGAGAAGATAAGTTTCCTCGCGGAACGATCAGGGATTCTCGTTGGGCGAGGAATTCGCACTTCGCCTGAGGATGTTGGGGATGGTCGTGGACCGAGTGCTTTTTCCGTTCGCTCGCAGGACGAAGCGGTGTCGAGTCGTCGATGACTGGAATGCCTGGATCGCGAAGGGGGAGGCGAGGGGGGGCAAGCGGAATCTCGAGGTCGTGGGGCCGGGGTGGGGTGGGATCCATGCGGTGGGGGGAGGGGTGGAGGGGGGTTGCATCGTGGTCGGGGGGGGAGGGGTGGAGGGGGGTCGCTTCGCTTCGATCTCTCGGATGGGGACTTGTCGGTCGGTGGGATGCTGCGAATCGGGGCGGGATGGCTCCGTCGTCGGGCGAGGGTGGAAAGGTCGATTCAGCACGAGGAAGAGGAACTGCTCCATCTCCGACAGGATCGCTTCGTCGACCGTCTCTTGGGTGAGTCTGTGGAGGATTCTCTGGTGCTTGGGGAGTCTGAGGCGGTGGTCGGCTCCGTGGAGCACGACGAGGGCGTTCGGACATGCGAGTCTGTCTCGGAGGCGCTCGGCGTCGTCGACTCTCGCGTTCGTCGCCGCGCTGCCGACGACGAAGAGGAGCGGGACGCGGCAGCCGAGAAGGGGTTCGTCGGCTTCGCCACGGATGCCGGATGCGTTCCGTGTCGGGAATCCGAGAAATATTCCGGCCGATATGGATCCGGATTCTTCGAGGCAGGTTTGCGATGCGAAGGCTCCGTTCGCCCCCCATCCCACGATCACCAACGGTTTCCGCGGGTGTTGGCGCTTTGCCTTTCTCACGTGCGATCTGATCGATTTCAACAACTCGTCGAGGGCCGAGACGCAAGTCGACCCACGAACCGGGCCCAACGAGACCGGGAACACCTGCCCCATCTTCGACAACCGATGGATCCAGAACTCGATTCGAACGGACGGCTCGACTCTCCCTCCCGTCAACGAGCCGTAGAGGAAGACCATCGCGATCCCATCCCCGAATTTCCCCAGCCGACTCGACGACTCCGACGTTTTCCTCTCCGGAACCTCGACGACCGGATCGCGCAGCGCTTCCCCGGAGACCGACCGACCGAACGCACCCGGCAGCCTCGCTTCGAAACCCCTCGAGAGTTCCCCGTCGACCTCGACGCTCGCGAGATCCAACCGCCGGACGACGACCGAGCGGACCCAGGGCGAGAGCTCGCCCGCCCGGAGAAAGAGGCGAGCGAGCCGCTTCCCGCACGAATCCAGATGAATCCGACGGACGACGTCGCTCTCGCCTTTCGTGGCCAGCACCGCCAAGTGCGCCTCGTTCGCGATCCGCGACGTCTTCGCGAACAGTGCCCTCTGCTCCGGCGACCACGACGACTCGTCTGCGGCGGGAATCTCCTCGGCGTCGACTCGAGTTTCCGCCTCGTCGGCCTCGACCGCAACGGTCGTCTCGTCGGCGTCGACCTCGACGGTCGTTTCGTCGTCGGACGACGTCGCTTCGAGGGAGAAGAGGCACTTGGTCGGCAGACGCGCTCCGTGGGTGTCGCTCGGGACCGTGCTCTGCGTCTTGGCGTACGTGTGATCGGCGAGGAAGTCTGTCGGCGGGGAGTCGTTCGGTTCCATCCCGAAATCCTCTAGTTTTTATTGAATGTTTCCAGCCGATGTTTCGATGACTCTCTTCCAGAGGGAGGGGAAAAAAAAGAAAGGGCGAAAATCCTGACTAATGTTGTAACTGAAGAAAAAAAGCATTTCATTGTTCGACTAGCGCCTGCAATGTCATAAAAACTCAACATGAAAGGAATCCCTTCCGATGTTACCCCACCCCCCCCCCCCCGATGCAACCCCCCCCCCCCTCCCCCTTTCTCCCCCCTCTTCCTCTCCCCTAGTATACTGACTATTAGCAGTTAGGTCCAAGATCCTCGAATGCAAATGCTGTAAGCCCAAGTACATTCTTAACTCAAATTCAATCTGGGATCGGAAGGGAAAAAAAAAAGCACGTCTCATTGAAACCTAAGCCACATGGCTTCTCGCTTACACGATAAACGACTTAACAGGGCTTCAGATGCTCACTGGAAAGGGCGGCAGAGCGAAGATGATCCCTCGCTGGCGCGTTCCACAAGAAAACAATCACCTTTTTTTAGGTTCTGGGATGAAAATTCCAATCGCATTGTTGGAACGAGATCCCGCCTAAACACGGTTGTCGGAAGAGTTTTTACATTCATCTCATGTCGGTCGTACAGATCGAGAGTGCACGGGGGCGAATTTCCTGCAGTTTTTCGTCGAGATGGGAATTATATTGGCCGTGAAAATTTAAGCCAAGAGGATTCGTGCTTAGGAAGGGGTTATGCATGATGGTGTATGCACTAACCTGAACGAGGTCATACGCAACTCAGACAAGGAAAGAAAATATTTTTAAATTTTTATTTTAAATTCATCTAAAAAAGCTGCTCGCACAGAAACATATACGCTACCTATATGACATCACGTGACAAATGGCCAATGACAATGACAAATATTCTTTGAGATGAATTCCGTTTGCCAGTAAACCGTCGTGGAGACAGTCTATCCTCGCCTCTAAGACCTTGCATTACCCTTTTTTCCTCATGCTTACCAACCCCTACCCCCCCCCCCCCCCTCTTCGTCTCCAGCATGTCCATTCACGATTGAATGTGAGATTCCGGTTCTCGCGCTCACAGTGGCATCTGTAAACGTAATAGACGCAACTTGATAACTTCTAACAGTACTAACAGGACTAGCTTCTTTCCGTTTTCTTCGTGGAAAGTCACGATCGTGGGTGACTGTCAAGCCCGAGGAAAGCCAAGGTTATACATACACTGACTTTAGGATGGGGACTTTGGGATTTGGAATAAAAAAAAGGGGGAATTGGCCTCAGTTTCTCGCCCTTCCTGAGAGGGCTTGGCATCGAACATGGCAGAGTGAAATTCCCTTTCTGAAATTCTCCTTTCATTTTCCTTTCTTTCGTCCTTTCCCCGTCTTCCATTTTTTTCTTCGTCAGAAAAAATACCGAGAACTTGTAATTTTTGCTCTCATGCCTCCATAGGCATTCCAAGTTTGCTCCAGGGAGCAAAGCGTCAAGGCGCGACAAGCGCGGCGAAGATTTCAGCGAGAATGGCGATAATTCACATCCGATTAGTCGATTTCTGCCGAGATGTAAACAATGCAAGAAAAACACGAGTGAAAGCACATTTCTCTCGCGACAAATCCTCAAGGATTCACAGGATGCGCTTACGGCTTCCGAAACATGCTGGTACGAAATGATACCAGAAGTATCTGAGAATATCACCCAAGCGACGCGAGGGAGTCACACAGGCGAGAAACGAGTCTAACGCTTCCACCTGTACGAAACATTCGAGACGCAGCGGAAATGAATCGTTAGGGAAAAACATCCAACAGCGAGATCGAGATCGAGGGTTAAGGAAGCGGCTAAACGATTTAACCTTCCAAAGTTCGCAAGCGAGAGTGAGCGATCCAAAATAACTGCGACGATTGACGAGACAGCCACGACGGCGATTGACAGGGCAAACGTAATGGTGGCCGAGACAGCTTTTGCTCGCTAGGGAACTCTTGCTTGAAAGGCACCCAATGAAAAGCTGTCAAGCACGATTACCGATTTTCTGCGTCCATAAAGGATTGCGTCCATAAGTGGGTTATTAACAAGTGATGGAAATCGATGGAGATGAGATAATGTCCATTAATTTCTATCCATAATGGATGTTTACATTCATAAGACCATGAATAAGACGAATAGGGCTTGGACCTCGGCTTCCAGAAAGGACCAGACAGTCTGGTCTGAGTGGGATTGCATTATATAGCGATTGCAGAGCGGAAGAAGATACTGGAAGAAATGCGTCCGAAGACGCTGTGGGAGAAATTCAAGCCCATTGCTTGGCTTCAGTGTGCAACAGGATCCCTTCCTCTTTCTGGCATCGTCGATGCCGAGTCTCCCTCTCACCGCATCTTCAGCCTCCCCTTCTGCTACTGCCTCCTCCACTTCGGATTGTTTTCCTACATGTTCTTTTCGCATTTCTCCCTCAATGCAGAAGTCGCTGAAGCGGAAGTTTTAGCTATGGATACGAGTATCTTCAGAGCACACACAACGCGTGCTTTGTTCCGTTTTACCCAACTGTATGCTCTCTTCTCTCAAGCCTACCTCTTGCTGTTCGGAAAGCGATTGGAGAAGTTGTTCATGATGTTCACGAAGTTAGGTCCATCAGGTTTCGGTTCTATGTCCCTTCGGATTCCTCTCATCCTCGAATTGCTGGGTTTTGCGACACACGTCTTGGCTGCTCTGCTTCTCGGATTTCCTTACTATTCGTCCAATCCAACCAGATTGATTCCTCAATTGATGATTGCTCTTCAATGCAACTGTTTTACGGTGATGTTCCTCGCCTTTTGTCTCGAAATCGGATCGATCGTGGAAGCGGAAGCAACGAAGCTGGTCGAAACAGGCTTTCAGTCCAGCAGTGTGAAAGTTCTGACGTAAGTTGTATTGGACAGAGTCCATGATGAGGTTTTTGGCTCTCCCAAATACAGAGAGTGCTTCCAAATTACCGGTCAAAATATAAATGACATGCATACGGATCCAGAGCAAGAACAACGGGAACTGAATCGTGACATATGGCCCTAAACTAAGAAGACGTTGAACTTTATGCTTTGCGTTTTCGAGTTTTGCACATATACTGTTCTGCACATAGCAGGAGGTTGAACTTTTTGTCATTCATGTAACTAGAATGTATAATGTATAATATGCAAGAACATAAATAGAATGCATCATCATATGACGATTAAATGGAGTCAAAAGTGAATTATAGGGCGAAAATTACATTAAAAGTGACATACATTAAAAGAAAATAACTGGCTATTGGAATGCTTACTTTAAAGACATAGCTTCGACATATATCACGAGTGTCTCATATACCTGAAGTTAATTGAACAGGACTATTCGAGAGTCGCAACCTTATTTTCTGTTCTACTTTAATGACCCTATATGAATGATGAGTTCCATTGGAAAATTTCTATCCCATCTTCAGCTGGAGGTACAAGGAAGTGCGGATGCTGGCTGAGGAAATCTCAGGAGTCCTGTGCTACCCACTCCTCCTGACGCTTCTCGACTCTTTCCTCACCATTTTCTCCACTCTCTACTTCACCATCGCCACGCTGGATGACCTGGGCACTCAGCCTCCCGTGCTGCTCATCGTGGGTTGGGCTTCAGAGTTTCTCTATCACGTTCTCCGGCTCATTGCGATCACTTCTGGACCGCAGTTCGTCATTTTCAAGGTGAAATAATGCGGTGGTTTCTGGCAGAAGTGAATTTAAATGAATTTTTTAAGGCATTTTTTAATTAAAAAAAAGACACCGACTGAAGACTCATGCATTTTTAAGCATCAGGCTTAAACAAATATTGGAAGTTCCTTTTGTTCGAACGAGCGAAAATTTTAATTTTTTTATACACCCACTTCTGCCAATCGCTGATGCATGTGCGAATATATCTTTTTTTTTGGGGGGGGGGGGGGCCGGGGACAAATCCGGAATTGACCTATTCAGCTATTAGAGAGAGTTATCAAGGAAACTGAGATACTCAGGATAACAGTTTTAGTTTCTTCAACGGACTTTCTATGGTAAAGTTATACACGGCCAAAATTGACCCGTTTTGAGTGAGGCCATCATATTGACCTTAACCCTTTGGTTAATGTCAATATGATGGCCGATATTATGATGTGGGTTTCACCGTAGATATCGGTCGTAATCCACGCACAAAATTCGGCACGAATCGGGGAATAAAAAATTTTGGATGCCCATTGAACTCAAGGCGACTGTGCGAATCCGATCATACTATTTTTTCTCTGATAAAATTCCGAATTGATCAGAATTTATGAGTTCGCACTAAGAACTGCGATTGACAGAGAAAGTGAGCGTTAAATTACGCATACAAGTAGGGCAATTATTCATGCAAATTACGGCTAAAAATGCTAACGATGAAAAGTACATCATGTCACGGAACACGAGTTCGCATCAAGTTCTCACCGCACATCAGAACTGGGATGAGAATTTCAATGCTGAGGAGATGTTTGCCATTCGACAGGTGCAGAAACTTCACCAGGCTCTCTTCCTTCGAGAGGAAGCAACTCCCGAGGTGGAGAAAGCCGTCAGCCTCGTTCACGATTATCCCATCGAGTTCGATCTCTCCGGGCATTTCGGGTTGAATCGGGGCATCCTCGTCACGGTGGGTCGATTAAGAATTATAAGTACAGGATGAACTTGTATGATGTACTTGTAATGTATAATGTATACGTTTTGCTCAAGTAAATGAACATTCCAAAAACGACGTTTTTACCAATTTTTACATTTCTTTTTCCCCCGTTTCACAGCAGCGTTAAAAAAAATAAGGAAAAACAGACTAGCAAAAAAAAAATTTGCCCCCAGTGGATTCAGCCTTCAAGTATGTTTTTTCTCCTGAATTAAACACTCCAAGAACTAATTGTCTACCGAATTTCACATGTAATATCTGCCAAATTTATTGGTAAGATGTGCCCCGGAAAATGTACCCTAATGCGATTACAACGGCAGAATTTTCCCCGAAATTAGCACTCTGAGAACTACTTATTCTCCACATATCACATGGTGGTTGGAAGGTAATTTGAATTGTTAAAATTGTCTTACATTTTGGGCTGGAGCAAAGGTTTTTGTGCCAAAAGAAAGAGAATTAAACGAGGTATTATGAATTCATTGGTTTGTTTGCATTGACCCTCCACGGTGCCAAAAAATGGAATCTTCGGCACCACACCTCATACCGTGCAGTTATTTGTGCGCGGTGTCAAAGATTCAATTTCGGCACCATGTATTAAACTAAACATTACCTATTTATATAATATATATATATATATATATTTATATATATTAGACATACGTTTCCTCCCACGGCACAAGATCCTTCCAATGTCGCTTTGCCTCGCCGTTAGATGCTGAAAGCGTCGGTGGCGTACATGGCCATCCTGCTCCAATTCGACGTTCCGCCGCACTAGATGAGGACTCCCAGCGGATGGCCAGCGGAGAAAAAAGTTTGCAAGGAGTAGTCGACCTCGTCTAACTTACTGGGGTCGGAAGGATCATCGACACGAATATATTATAACGCGTAAATAGAATAGCTTTTTTTTAATATGTTCGCAAAAAGTGAGGAATGGCGGTCTGATGCACCAGTCTTCAAAACCAGTGTGTGAACTTGGAATTATAAGAAACATAAATTATATTTTTATGTTTCTGGCTCCATCTTCAACATTTATGTCGCACGGCCGATTTTTTTCGTGGTACAGTACTGCGAAAAAATACTGTACCGAAAATTAATTTTTTTGTACTATGTGAATCGGAATTTCTGGACAAGATATCCCTGGATGGATTCGTCGAAAAATGTGCGCACATCTGACTTAGCCAATAAAAATGTATCACCACCTAATTAACTTGTTGATTTAATTCACGCACAGCAGATACGTCGCCCGGTTTCAAAACCGAGAGAGATTTTGAATTTCTTAATAGAGAATTTCGACGAAATCGTCGAAATCGTTTCGTTGCTGCTTTCCCATCGACATTAACAGAAGCCCCAGCCGCTTTAGTTACCGTTCCCGTTCTCGTTCTCTGCGAAATCCTTTGGTGATCGTTCTGCACGGAATGCTCCGGAAGACGAAGCCGTCGAGGCAGTCATTAATAAAAATTTATAGGAATATAATCGAACTAAAGCTAAAATGTTAACATATGGGGCAACGCAAGTTACTGAGGAGCTTAACTTAATTTGCATTTTTTGCAGACGGAACACGCGTCAACCACCAACTCAAAAACAGTAATAACTTTCAACTTTTTAAAATTAACATCCACTTGATAATGTTATACGAATTAGTAACTACATAGGATTGTCCAAAGGCTTCAACTAAACTGCAAATATTTACAAATATTGTAAATATTTACAATATTTTGTATTGTTTATGAACACAAGCAAAAGGGCCGAATGATGGAATTGCAGCATCTAATCTGGTGTAGTGGCGTACTCATGGGGGGGGGGGGGGGGGGGGGGGGGG
>CAJPEV010005849.1:0-12828 GCA_905338385.1 Darwinula stevensoni
GTTCGCCATTTCAATAGCTCCGCAAACTTGCGATATCAGCGTGTCATTCGATCTTCGCAGACTTGAGATATCGGAAGAAGGCGCTGTTAACTGCAGGATCCATCGAACAGTTCCTAATTATTTTCAAGCACAAGACAAATCATTAGGAAGAAGAAAAAAAACTTCCTGAGGGAGAGAGGGGGATTTAAATTAAATAAAAACCATCGGAGGGTCGATTCACATTAGTAGTATAAAAAGGGTAAGTTTGACCGGTGGAGCAAGCCTGGAGCAGCCTGGAGCAAGCCTGGAGCAGCCTGGAGCAGCCTGGAGCAAGCCTGGAGCAATATCTTATTCATTATACAACCCTAATTTCATATGAATTAACCTCAGGTTATAATCGATTTACACGAGTACTCGGTGAATTAACGTTGAATTATCGAGTGGGCGATGATTTGCATGTACCTTTATGAAGCGATTTTTCGAATTGGAAAATATTATGGCATGAATCTTGCGTCATAAAATCCCAGTTTAATTGACTCTTGCCGTTTTGCATCAGGGAAGTCAATAGGGTCGGATACCATTATGCCAACGTGTTTTATCTCCGGATGACAGATTGATCGTGCTGGCACCCTTTTTCCTTCGTGCTATTTTTACATCCCCCCCCCCAGTCCCCTGACGGTCAAGGACGTTTTGGGGAGGGGATTGGGTTTTGTCTTCCCTTTTCCGTCATGATACACTGTTTACATCCATGGCCCCTGACTGTCATTATCCCTGAGTCTTGCGGCGTCGCTGTTGTGGAAGAGAGAACATACAAGACCCACTGACAGTGTCGCCTTTCACGAACGGTCCCGTACTTGTGGAGGAGGAGAATCAGCCAAATAAGAATAGAAAATATGCGTTGGTGGAAAAAAGGATACTTTATTACATTTCACTCAGCACAAATCTCTACCTCAATGGAAACGCTATACGAAGAACAAGGGAAAGTATGGAAAGAGCTTGTTGATGATGGCGAAAGGAAAGCGATCCAAACGTGAGTTGATGTGAGCGTAAAAACTTCTAACATCATATGAAGACATATAGTTGGAACTGGAGTATGGGTCGGGGAAAATGGTTCTCGTTCAGTCTCCATCACTTCTGTGAAGAGAGAGAGAAAACGAGTTCAGAAGAGTGTACAGCAAGGAACATATCAAAATAGTATTTCACTGAAATAGTAAACTTTTTGGATGGAGGGAAGGTATGTGCCTTCGATGAAAATTGCAAATAGGAATTTAAAAAAGTATGAAGTATGGAATGGTATTACCACAGAACATTATATTTTGCTCGGACTTCCTCCGTCTTGAGACATTTTTCGACGTCCGCGTTGTCTGCATGCCATCTCACAGACGAACGTAGGCTTCCGAGTTTTTCTTCGATGGTCTTTTTCCGGAGTCGATTATCTCCTTCGAGTCTTAGAACGAGAGTATGTGGAGAAGTCGCCTCCAATTTCACATGCGGTAATACTGATGACAGCACCATCGCATCATCCCTCTCCTCCGCAGAGTACACCCTGACGATGTACATGATCCTAATAAAGAGAATTATTTCGAAATAATGGTACATTCATCCTAGTTCTGAAAAAAAAGTCACCAGAAGAGAAAGCTGGAATGATGCCGGCCATGAGTGTCTCTACGTGAAAGACGAGATGTGTTAAACACATCTCTGGTTACGTTTCCAACGATTTGTATACTTTGAAAATCATGTTGTTGAAAATTAGAATGAACGTGATGAAGAGCATTATCTATGGAAAGGGATTTGTGACAATTGAGATTAGAAACCTCTCCGTAAGCAATGGAAAGTATTTGAATCTTTGTGGAACTTACGGGAGACAGGAGTTCACAGAGGGTGGGACAAGTCAAGCTCACTCTGAACGAAGAAACGAGGAACTGGCAGAATGAACGGCGCTACAAGGTGATGGTGGCTTTTGCTTTTTCAAAATCAGCTTCTGCTGTCAGCAACGGGGAAATTTAAGGAAAACATTTACTCCATGACCATTTCCATTTGTCTAATGATGTGCGAACCAATGTGCTAACCCTACCCATTGCGGGATTCGTGCAAACGAGAAAAAGATCATTTTTACTCAAATACATGTTCATGTGGAGAATTTGCAAATGAAACTGCAGATGTGCAATATATTTATTTGTTTATTTATTCTGATGTGAGGGTCAGCAAAAAACGGTTCACAATTGTGTCATGATATGATGGGGGAAGATGAAGGGGATAGATCTCTTTCATGTTGTTGTCGAGACATCGATGAATGAGGTAGAAGATGACGTGGGCCCCACATGTTTTTGCGCTTGAGCTCTGAACTTGAACGTCGCTGTAGAAAGCCGATTTTCCCCCGTGCTTCCTCACAAATCTTTCAAAGGCATGCCCATAAAAACCCGGAAACCGACCGAAGCTATCGAAAAACTCCACATGACCCTTTTTCTCGAGGAACATTGCAACGAAATGTCGTCCACGTTTCTCTCGACTGCAACAGTTGGAAACGATACACGCTGGGAAGTTTGGGAACGAAAATTTCTCCAATTGATCTAATGCGTAGGTCCCGCGATATTTTCCCAAACAAGCGGGATGGTGTCTCAAAACTGCATTGATCGTGCGCGAATCCATTTTGCACGACTTCACTGCGATATTTCCCCATTTATACTCCGAGCAGATCTTCAAAGAAGAAATCTTGTAAATACTTGTCTGTCTCCAGTGACCTCGATATGTGTATCAAAGTAGCCCATGAGTGTCAGAACTAGGTTATTCTCTAAAGCTTTCGCAAAGGACATACCCAACTTTAGGTAGCCGGTTCTAAAAAGGGGCTGCTCTGATTGTGCCAGATCGCCATTGTGGTTTGAACTCAAGTCGAAGCAAATTATGAAACGACGAGTTCCATAGGACTTGAAATCTAATTCCATATTGGTATTTCCGACGGCATCCATTGTAACAAGGCAGGGTTGTGTGAAGGCATTCGTTTCGGGATCAAGGTTCACGCTATACATGGTTATCCCATCGATCGTTACCGACACATTGTTGCAGAAAGCATGCGCAGTCTTGAGCGGATCCAGCCCATAGTCCCCCATCAGTGCAGTTTCGCTAAACAAAGCCAGAACCATTCTCTTTGGAATGTAAGAACCGAATACATTCTCGCAATGGTAACTTTTAATTCCCTTAAGGAGTGCGTGTGTCTTTAAAACTATTCTCTCCATGGGATAATGCAATGCGGATCCACTTAGTGCAGCATCCAATGCCAAATTTGCCGAGGGAACTGGTGTCAACTTTTTCACATACAGCTCTGCACTTTGCAAAACCAGTTTTAAGTTCGAATCCTTAAGCCCACTATCGGGACATGAAATGAAAAACGTATTGGAACTTCTCGTCAAACGTAAACGAAGCTCACTTTTGGGCAAGATGGCAAGCGGGCATGTTGACAAGTCTAGGTCGAGTTTTGACATTAATTCTACAGTGAAACTACCAAACCATCGTTTCCGTTGCCAGTCGTCGAGCAGCTCCGCATCGTAAATATCCGTTTCTTTCAATTCAAAATCGTACCACCCACTGGCTCTGGCCCATGTCACTTTTTCTATCTGGCTCATGCTCACAAGGCGGTGAAGAAAGGAGCTTATTGTATATATTTCCGTTTTCTTATTTACTACCACCCCATTCCAGAAAAGTTCGACGCTAGAAAACAGAGACCGGAGAGCATTATGAGCGGTGTAATATATTCCCACATTATCTTTTGATCCGATCGGGTTCGTCTTGGTATTGTCACCTAATTTACTACCACCCCATTCCAGAAAAGTTCGACGCTAGAAAACAGAGACCGGAGAGCATTATGAGCGGTGTCATATATTCCCACATTATCTTTTGATCCGATCGGGTTCGTCTTGGTATTGTCACCTTTCAGAACGGTACACGAAACACATAAGACGAATTCTACATCAATCAGATCGTCGCATGGTGGAATGATGAAATCCAAATAGCGGTCCTGAATGTTATTACCAGTTTGCGACGGGATGGCATTACTCGGTAAATAACGTTCATATCTCCAGCCGGTGATACTTTCAAGCTTTCGGTGAAAGTTTGGATGGGGAAACCGTGATGAGATTGATGTTATATTCCCCGAAATTGGAAGGTAATAGCCTGAAGTAGCCATATGAAAGGAAAGGGGTGCAAGTTATCTAATGGTGAAACTCAATCAAAAATATCCCGTGTCTTGCGCGATTTAGAAACAACTTTCTTCTTGTGTCGAAGTCGATTACCAGTCCCTGACTGCATAACTCGTTTAGAAATGTTCCCTTTTATAGATCTTGCTTCCTTCTGCTTTCTCGAAACAGTTTTATGCTGTTTCACCTGCTTCGACTTCAACTTTGATTTCGTTCTCTTCTTTCTTTTCGCCATCTTCGTTGGCGGATGTAATGACGACAACGACGAAAGGGGCAACGCGTGAGTCCTCGAAGGAGACAGAGAAGACCTGACCATGTGACCTCCTCCACTACCGTATTGTCGGGAAGGAGACGTCGTAAACGTTCCAGACAGGAGTTGTCGAAACTCATCGGTAGTAGGTGGAACGAAAGGAACGTTATTCATTTCTCAGTGAGAATGCGCGCGACCAGGAGTAAGGTGTTGACACTGACATGTGTAGAGAGGAAAGGAGAGTCAAACCGAATACCACTCCCTCATTTATTTCCGGGAAAATGTGGGGATTTCAGGATGATATTTTCTAGCCATGAATATTAGAAAGTGGTTAAACGCAAGTGCAGTGCAATACGAGAAAACGAATTAGGTGGGAAAAGTATCATCCTGAACGACGATTCGAATATATACATCCTCAATTACTTTCACGGCGACAGGTCTGTAATATACCGGATTGAACCGGACCTTTTTCCCAAACTCAGAGGGAGAAATGAGACGTAGTGAAGGGCTGATCTTTCCATTGATATAGACTGGTGCGGAAATGTTGCATGTTAGTTTAAAGGTAGACTGAAAATCCGGTGCATTTTCTGCCAAGTGTTCCTCTTGACAAGCATCTTCTTTGCCAGCCACAAATCCCAGAACTCGAGCAATATTGCTTCCAAAAGTTATTGAATCATCATGATTATGCACGTATGTCTTAAAGTATGTCAATCTGACACGATTCACTCTTCGCAGATACTCAAATTTGCCCATTGCATTTTCTTTGTAAGATGACTGATTTTTCAGACTCTCGTTAATCTGTCCAATAACAACGTTCACATCCGAGTCATAACGACTGTCGATGGAAAAATCGGTATGCTGTCCCCTCGATTTCGAAGAGATTCTCAGCTTGTTCCCGCCATAGAGGGAGGAGAGGACAAGGAATTTATCACTCGTTTCGATTTCCGTAATTCCGATCTCTGAAGGCAGAGACGCATGAAGGACGATCGGAGGAGACAGCTTGCACTTTAGTTCTCCAGGATTGTCTCTCTCAGATAAAAGGTAGAGATACGTCTCTGTACTTTGTAGATCCATGCCTCTCACTGACAGAAATGAAACGCAAGGGTCATGGGACACCACATATAAATGCATTTATTGTTGTAAAGATATGCAAGGACACGATTCAGGTCTCCAAGGCAGCAGGTACGTCCTGGATCTCCGACATCGACGAGATAAACTTACTCCACTGTTGTTCTAACATCGCCACCTCGTCGACATCATTCATCTTGCTGAGACTAGTCTCATCCATTTCCTGTGATTCGATTCTGGAGAGAAGGTTGGGCGCATTGCGGAACACTTCCTGAATGACCCTCGCCCGACGCAGAGAACATTCGTTCTGGGAATATCCAATCCGAAGGTGCATCTTGCACGGTTCAGTCCAAATGGATTCTATTTGCGCAATTTCTGCTGGTGACAGGAACGAGCGAATGTCGCAAGCTTCACGTCCTATCAAATGTCGAAGGAGTACAGCATCCTCGTTTCCCCAAGTAAATACGCCATCTGTGATATCGTTCATGATGAATGACAACATCGGTTTGAGATAGCGACAGGGCAGCTCCCTCATCCAGGGGCTCTCGTACGGAAGGCCAGTGAAGCTCTGCTCATGCACGAGTACCAGGTTTTGCTCTCTGGGCGTCAAGCTGTGCCATGGATATGGCATCTCGATGATGAACGTCAGGGGAGTCGAGTCTCCAGACAGACGCAGGAGAGAAATTTCTCGTGCTAGTCTCTTTCCATGCATAGGAAAGGAACAGGAGCTAAAAAATATTCCCTTCATCCTCACAATTGAATGTGTCCGCTGACTCGTCAGTTGGCACAGACGGAACGGAACTGTGAAAACAAGTGGACGCGGTTATCTTTTTAAATGACCTCTGTTTGGCTTGCTCATTGTAAACGTGCTCCGGTAAATCCTCTCAATAATTATGCCAAATTACTCTTGGTTCCTCATGTTTCACCATCGTAGTTGTGGCTATTTCTTGCCTGTTCTCTTTTTTCTTTGCAGAGCTCATATTGTTCATGAACTCTTTTGCCTGCGCGTTGTGAATGAGTATTTCGTGGCAATTTTTATCAAGCAAAAACTTTAGAAATGGTTCAATATGTGGAGGAGAGGTTTTACTTAAGGGATTTATCAAAAATGATATGTAATGAAAAATATTCGAATTTTGGAGGTTATTGTTGTGTATCGCAACACAACCGTCCTCTCCCCACTTCAACTCATCTGGTGAGATTTGCGTAAGATACAAAGACAGGTCCTGTGCCCGCTTGCGATAACGGTTGGGAACTCCGTAGCATGGGAGTTCATCTCTGTGCAGCGACGGCGACAGCGACGATTTCTCTCTGTTCATATCCTCTAGGTGTCCTTCTTTCACGTTATCATCGCCGACGATTTGTCTGTAGATGATTTCGGGGAGCAATACGAACATTTTCATGTCCTACAGGAGAGATGCTAAATGCTCGACAACTAGAAGTAATATGAAGAAAAGGAATTCGACACCATGTTTTTTCAATATCGATTTCTTGCTCCTCCCTGTCGCACTTGAATTAGCAAGAATACGAATGACTCTCTTATGCGATTGCATTAGACGGATCTGCTCGGACGGAAGGTGCAGAGAGTTTAAGAGTACATTCTTGCATATCTCGCAAATGACCCTCAGCTGCCCTTCAGTCACGCATGTTATAGCGCAATGAATCTCTTCTCGAGTCGCCTGTGCTAAATATAAGATGAACGGCCAGTGTCTTCTGATTAGAGCGAAAGAATCTAAAGTTTCTTTAACCTCTCCATCGTCGTCCATTGCTTATGTGTGTCAGGGTAGTCAACGAATTGAGTTTCATACTCTCGTTTTCCACTCGGGATTTGCGCGAGAATCCAAGACTCGTATGGGATAGTAAGTTTCTTCCTGACTAGGAATCAACTCCCCCCAATAGAAAACCCCGGGGATGTGATTGTCACTGTCAAACTCAATAAGTTTATATAGACGGGGAACTGTATCCATTATCTGACCAACTCTATATAGTTGTCGGGTGTTTACTGGGAAATATCCGCGGGCGAAACGAAAGGGGTTCTCCTTGATCCTAACGACACTACCCTCTTTGATATTAACTACGTCATCTCGTTGTTTTTGCAGCTGTTCTAACTTTGTCCGCCTCACTTTGTTCTCTTCCACGGAACCATAAACCAGTCGGAATAGGGACTCATTATCCAACCCTGTCCTCCCCTCGTGCACCTGTCGGGGTGAAAGTTTCCTTTTGAAGGCAGAATGGGGGCTGACATTCATCGCCTTGACAATTTGCGCTAAGATTGAAACCCAGGAAAACGTGTACTTGTCTTGTAGGATCCTAAAGAGACGTTTCTGTAACGTTAGATTAACTCTCTCGGCAAGTATCGACTTTAAATGTCATTCATCGCCTTGACAATTTGCGCTAAGATTGAAACCCAGGAAAACGTGTTCTTGTCGTGTAGAATCCTAAAGAGACGTTTCTGTAACGTTAGATTAGCTCTCTCCGCAAGTATCGATTTTAAGCCCGTGCCCGTGCTGTACCGTTCTATTCGATACTTGCTCAAAAGAGTATCCATGGTCCAATTGTAAAACTCTCGACCGTAATCGACGTGTAGTTTTTTGTAACCGGGCATGTCTCGAAAGATCTCCATAGCATTTGCTACTTCCTCTTTCGACTTATCCTTGAGGGCAAATACCCTGACGAATCGAGAGAAACCGTCTATCGTAAGTAGTATGAACTTGAACCCCTCGTTTTCACTCGCCCACTTTTGCATGTCGATGAGATCTGCAGCAAGGATCAAGTGCGGTCCACCAGCTAGGAACTTGCGCCGATCAAATTTTTCTTTTTTTCTGACAACGTATACGATGGTTGAGATTTTAGAAATTCGAAAACATCCCGTCTTTTCAGAGACGGAAATTTTTTCCTGGCAAACGTGTATAGCCTCTCAGGGCTGGCATATCCCAGCGAATGATTTGGATTTCGGTATAGACCCCTCATGTAAGAAGTGAAGCGTCGAATCCAGGCTTTGCTCCTTTTGGGCATTTTACTGTTCTTGTTGTTGTTGCTGCTGCTGTTGTTGTTTCTTATACCTTTCCAAGTCCTTCTCACGGACGTAAACTGAAGGGGGTTCGGTGAGTGAGAATATTCTCGTCCGTACAGAGAGCAGATGGGCAGTGGAAGAGGACAGCAAGAGATCGAGTAATAAATAACCATATCCATCGCGATCGAGTACACTGTCCTCGTACGCCCGTATTAAAAAGTCACTATCATCACCAAAATTTCTGCGTGCAAATAGTTGAAACTGACCCGTTTCCCTGAATCTGAATAATACAAGATAGTGGGCATTTAGCAGAACATCTCTTCTGTACTTTCCACCGCTGGGAAATATATTATGTAATGTCACCAAGCATTCTACTTTGAGGTGACGACCAGCCGTGAATATTTGAAACACAGAATTCGATTGCAAGGCCTGAAGTTCCAGATCGTCGAATATGATACATGTGTTGTGCACATCTGGGGAGAACATCTCCAACAGTTGAGTGGGAATACCTTGACAAAAACTCACTTCACACTTTGGATTTTGCCGAATAGCAGCTGCTTTCATCTCCTCATAGATCTTTTGATATTGTGCATAACAGATTATCAAGCGATTTAACGTTGTTGGTTGCGTACGATGGTGCAAGTAGGATTTTATAAAGAACGACTTACCCGTACCGGGATTCCCAACGAGAATCACATTACAACTGGGGTGAAAATGAATATCTTTCTCTGTCAAATTTATTTCCATGTTTGCTCTCCGTGAAAGCGTGAATGTGTGTGTATGTGTCCACGACTCGCATTGTTGCGGAAATGACATCGAGAGGAATATTTCTGTAAATTTAAAGGATAAAAGAGTCGTTTCGCCTTTGAGCAAAAGGAGGCGTAAAATTCCACCATAAGAAAAGCAACAGCTGGAAAACTTTCATATAAATTTATTTGGAAGACAGCGCTGAGAAACAATTTTCGCAGCAATTCATTTTTCTTTCACAAGCAGACGAAATAAATCACATCATATGCATGGCAAATGAAAAATCGCGCGAATGCGAAATGAAGTTTTACTAGAGATGGAGAGAGGACGAGAGGGAGAGAGAAAGGAAATACATGTGATAAGCTAGCAACTGGAAACAATTCCTACAAAATTATTTTTGAAGACAGTGATAAAAAGTTAGCTATACATTTTCTTTTGCGAATAGTCGAAAAAAAATAATCACCAGGAATACAAAGAAAACGAAAATTCCGCAAACGCGAAATAAAGTCTTATAAGAAAGAGAGAAAGGGAAAATATTTGTGAAAGGCTAACAACTGAAACAATATATTACAATATTCATTTTGAACACAGTGGAAATTTGAACACACTGGTTTTATTTCTCCCCTCCTTGCTCGACTGCTCCTGACGAATGGTGGGAATCCTCGCCTTCATCAACGATCAGCTCAGAAGAAGCGTCTGTAGGCGAGGAAATGAATCAGTTCATTCGTTACCTGATGAAAAAAAGGAAGACACGAACTTACCCGATTTGAAGGAACTCGTTGGAGATCATCTGTTTAGAGCGTCAATCATCTCCTTTCCTTCCTTTTCCGTGTTAATATCGGTAGGATTATGAGAGTTCTCGTATGGGATATCCATGATGTTACGTCCTCTAATCAATGGACAGTTGGGGGAAAATCTACGGTGTTCCTCGTGCGGATTGTCTCCGTACTCCCAGCTGTGAATGATCAGACTGAAAAAAATACAAGCTGTCTCGTCGCGGATCCCGGTATAATATAGACCCCATCTTGCCATTTCATCAGTAGATACAACGTATCTCTTCGGGAAGAACTCAAACGAGCGGAGTCGCTTGGCATTGGAAAGCATCTTCTTCCGGTTTGGGTTGAAATCTTCATCGTCAGATGGAAAACCCTTGCTCAGAGCACGAGACGAACATTCCACGTTCGAAAGACATTTGCCAGTCAGCACGGGGCACAGCCAATTCATTTCCTTGTGACATTGGTAGACACTTGGCGGAGTGGAATATGCTTCGTAGCCAGGAGGTGACGATGTCGCGGACGAATGGTTTCACTCGATTCGCTGGTGATGAAGAAGGTCTTCAAACTGCATTTCCCTTCGGCAAAATGCACAGCATGCGATGAGCTTTGATAATTCTTCCAAGTTGTCATGTAACTTCGATGCGATCTTTGGATCAACGTCCAGATAGAATTCCCACCTGACGAGCTCGGCCACATCCACGTAACCAGCTATTGCAGAAACACAGTTGAAAGTCTTCCTGCGTTTGTTCTCAGTGAACAACGCGAGGGCGAAATTATAGTTGGGCTTCACATGCGCAGCGTCAGTGTTATCACCTTCCATTTTCTCGACTGAATGAAAGTGACACCAGGATACTCGAATCTTGTTCCTTTTTTTTCCCAATATACTAGTTGCTCCCTTCCGCAAGTCAGGGTTAATGACGGTGAGGGTGGGTTGTGTAAAAATAGCACGACGGAAAAAGGGGGCCAGCACGATCACTCTGTCATCGGGAGATAACGTGTCCATACACGTTGGCATAATGGAATCCGACCCTATTGACTTCCCTGATGCAAAGCGGTAATGACAAGAGTCAATTAAACTGGGATTTTATGACGCAAGATTCATGTCATAATATTTACCAAATCGAAAAATCGCTTCATAAAGGTACATGGACAATGCAAATCATCGTGCAGCCGATAATTTAACGTTAATTCACCGAGTACTCATATAAATCAATGATAACCTGAGGTTAAATCATATGAAATTATGTTATATAAGAAAGAATATATTGATCTAGATAGCTCCAGGCTTGCGCCTCCCGTCAAACCTACCCTTTTTATACTATTGGACATACATTCACGAGTGCCATATCCTCGTAAATATGATGTCCTCTTGAGATGAATAACGTTTAAAATTGACAAAAGTTCAGTTGCAGCATGTTTTCAGAGAAAATGTACTTTGGGGCTCTGTCCGAACTTTCATAACGGGACATGTAACTTCGGACACCGAAGCACATGCGCAAAAAGTACAGCATCATATATTTATTTCCACATGTAAGTGTGCGACGTGCCTCCAAAGCAGTGCATTCATGGTAGGAGGGTGGAATGCAAGGGATTATCGCAAGGGATTATCCAAAGCTGTTGAAAAAGCCATCAGGGATTTAATTCGGGTGAGATGTCTTTCCGGAAGCTGAACATTGCTAACGATGAACAAATCCGCAAGATAAATTTTATTCTAGGATCCTCCAAATTTGGAGGGAAAATATGTCCATAAGTTGAATGTTTTGTGATTTAAGCATGCAGAGAACTACTTGTCTACTGAATGTAACTCCTCTAGGTTGGCTGATTTCGACACATGAGGTATTTATCGATAAATCTACTAAGTCGAACTTGAAGAATCGAAGAATTACGGTATTTGAACCATAAAGAAAACTGCATTTTCCGAAATATATCGCAACTTGCTTTTTATAGAAGATAATGCCAAGAAACCAATTTTAAAAAAGTGAACATAAGATAAAGGATCGTGAAATCAAGAACAAATTGTAAAATGGGGGAAAGTAATGTTACATTCGAACAAACTAATATATAAAAAGGTAAACTATAGAATGAATATGTTGTACGATACAGCCATTAATCGTCGTGCATGAATACAGTAAAGTTATGTTAATTTTGTTGCAAGTTATCCAGTACCACACACACATCGTTTAGCGATGCGGCGAGTACTGGAATCTCGAGGAAAGTACCTGCCATTTCCGAGGTATCACAAAACTGCCATATTATGCGTACAGCGTCCGAATGCTCTGAGTCTATAATTGCACAGACAACAATATTCAACAATGACCAAAGCAGGACTCCTTGTCAAATCTACTAAAACGTTGACATGACATTTACCGGAGTTTTGGTGCCGAAACCTGATACGCCTGCTGATTCGCACCAGCTCATCCGCAGGAATGTTATGTGACCCGTGTTGTAGAGGTCTTGTATACCTGCATACTTGGACCTCGAATCTCCCATAAGTCATACAATGCTCTGTTCAGTAAGACACAGCTTGCTTGAGCAGATAATACCCCAGCGCTATAATATCTGCTTCTGTCAATAGAGGAATCTTGATTAAAAAGCTTCCATTGATAGACTGAAAAATCGAAGATCTCTGCTTGAGCTTCTGCTCGGATACCAGCTTCACCAAACTCATGAAGCCTCAGGCTCAGGAGGCCTGGAAACAGAACCAGTTCTCAGCCTTATCAATCAATCAGTCTTGGTCGAGCGTTCGTAGCGTGAGGACGTGTTGGAGGGTACTCTCGAGGTTCTGTCAGCTAAGTCGTGTGTTAGTTG
>CAJPEV010005850.1:0-12820 GCA_905338385.1 Darwinula stevensoni
AAAATTTAAAAAAACAAAATTTTATTCCAAAATATTTTAATTTTTAAAATAAAATTCTAAATATTTTTTTAAATTCGTTAACTGTACACTCAAAATTTTTAATGGCACTCATGTTGATATAATGATCAAATTGTCAATTTTTTATGAATTAAAAATAACCTAATAACTTAATAACCTAATAACTTAATAACCAATAACTTATTACACAACCCCCTATTCACTATGCTATTTCAATCGTTTTCGTGATTTTTTTAGCGGGAGCTTTTTTAGCCAGAGTGAGCGTCAAAATACCGTTATTGTAAGCTGCATTGATTTCCTCTGTATTTACATTAGATGGCATACGGAACAAGTGTTCAAATTCGTAGTAGCTAAATTCTTTGCGCACATATTTTTCATTTGCTTCATTTTCTTCTGTTTTTTTTGCAGAAATACTCAGCATATCTTTTTCCAAATGGATTTGGAAATCTTCTTTTGCCAAGCCTGGCGCAGCTACTTCGAGTTGATATTCGGTTTCAGTTTCTTTAACATTTACCGCTGGGCGCGAAATAAAAGCACTTTTTTCGGCTACACCAAGCGCATTGTTAATAAATTCGTTGAAAACATTATCAACGTTAGGAAAACGGAAAAGCGGATTTACTTTTACTAAAGTCATGGTTTGAAAGTTTTTTTTTGTTAATGATAAAATAGTTTTTAAGCAATTTTTACCGCTCGAAAATTTCAATCGGTTTCAATCCTCATATCACAATTTGCGTTCCATGCCATTTTTTATGACATTTTGACCTATTTTTTTGCTTTTTCAATATATTCATCATGACATTTTGTCGAAAAAACAAAAAATTGCTGCCATTTTGTCAAAAATATTTTTTTTAAAAAATTTCAACTTTTTTTACGACATATTACGATTTTTTAAAATGTGGCACAGAACTTGCCTATAAGAGAAGTATAGGAGCGCGACAAAAAAATACTTAAGCTCCGAATCTGATATTTGCTTACACCCAAAAATTCTTTACCTACCAAAACTTTTCACCAAGCTAGTAAAATTATATTTCTTTTTTCCAATAAATGGTATTCCCATGAACTCCAATCGGCTTGTGCAACCGAGTTGGCAAGCCGTTTTTTTATCTAAAAATTAGGTAAATACATGGAAGTTTTATGGTGGATGCCAAAAAAACAAAAAAATTATAGTTCCATGAACCTTTTTTTCAAACGCTCAGTCAAAAAAACTTTTGCAGGAACAACCTTATGCCTATTATTTAACGCATGGGCGGTTTCGGCAAAGCCATTGGAAAAGGCGCCAAATAGCTATTTAGATGAATATGCACCCGTTGCAGTGCGCGAAAAGTATCGCAGCCATATTCCTGCGAGTATCAAGTTGGGGCAGGCCATTTTGGAATCTGATTGGGGACGCGGGACGCTCGCCAACCAAGCCAATAATCATTTTGGTATCAAATGCCATAATACTTGGAATGGGGATTCGATGGAACAGGTTGATGACGACTACGATGAAGAGGGCAACCTCATTCCGTCTTGCTTTCGAGTATATCAAAATTCATTGCAATCGTATCTTGATCACTCCAATTTTTTATTGTCGGCGACTCGTTACAAATTTCTTTTTCAATATAATGAATCGGATTATGTGAATTGGGCTATCGGGCTACAAGAAGCAGGCTATGCTACAGACCCAAATTATGCCAAAAAATTGATTAATGTTATAGAAAGTTATGAATTATACAATTATGACAAAATAGAGGCAGTACCAGATGTAATTGATGTTGTAGAAGGCTACAACATGACGAAAAAAAATACAATGCTAACAAATGAGGCTATCCCAAATAAAAAAACATCGGGCAAAAATGCCCAAAAAATAATTACTACACCTAAGACTAAAGCTATAAAACTACCGTCCAATTACCGAAAAGGAGATGGCGCAAAGTATGGTCATATGTATCAAGACGTATCATCATCGCAATCAGAGGGAATTTCAAAGGGGAACTTAACAACTACTATACGAGAAAATTACACCATTTCGCAAACTCCAAAAACACCAGAAACGAACAAAAAAACGACATCTCGCATCTTTTATGATGCCTTGGTTAAGAAACGAAATTAGAGTTTTAGTTTTAGTATTAGGTGCATTTTGCACGGATTCATTTTGAAAGCAGAATTGTAGTAAGAAAGTACGGCTTGGTTTTTCCAATGCCGTATTTTTTTATTTTCTACTTAAATTGAAATAGGCTAAAATGCAGCATTTTATGAACCAAAAAATAATTGATTTATTGAAAAAAAAAATTGAACTTTGCATCAAGAGCCTTGTTTTCAGCGTTTTAATTAATTAAAAAAATTGTTGATATTTAGCCTTGGAATGCCCATGTTGAATTTATTGAAAAATACAGTAGAACGTTCTGCCTTTGGTGTGTGCAGTTATATTGGTGATAAAATGGGACTTGCCTCCTCGCGGGTGAGGGTTTATTTTATTTATCTATCTTTTGCTACGCTTGGCTCGCCCATTGTTTTTTATCTTTTCGCTGCTTTTTGGCTCAATCTTAAGCAATATCTCAAAAAAGGAAGTAGAGAATTAGGAATTAGGAATTAGAGTGGCTAAACACTTAATTCCTAATTTTCTGTATCTTACACGACTTTGTCGGCGCAGCTTGAGCTGGCAAAAGCCTCTGGTTTCGCTTTAAACACAAAACCCATGCCCAAAATATAGCCCATTGCCTCGCGCAATGCAACATTTGATTCGAAATGGGGGTCTGTATTAATGTCAGCATGAACTTCGAGCGCGACATCATATTTGTCCAAAAGTTCGCATAATTGATAGGCAATATCTACCGATTTACCTACTTCTGTAATCATACGCTCGCGCAAACTCATCATTTTGTTGGTATGCGAATGATTGATATACATAAAACCACCGCGTTTTTCGCGTAAAAACACGATAACGGTAGCAAACTCAGTTGTTTCGGCACGTACTTGAGAATCAGTGCCAATACAGACCTTCAATTTATGTCCTTGTTTATGCTCATCGATAATGGTTTGCTCGACGGCTTCTTTGATAGGCAAATCAAGGCGTTGCCCGTTCAATCTTCTCCATCTCATGGTGTTGGATTTTTAATGTTTGTTTTTGTATTATTTTTGTTTATTTCAAAAACGGTCTTTGTTGGATAGAAGAAATATGCTCGCAATAAGACAAGCGACTTAGGTTCAACATCAAATTAGGCAGGTTTAGTTCCCAAAACTAAAAATTGAACAAAAGAAATAAGTGCAAATTATTCTTTTTTTCTATAAAATATGCGTACTTTGCACGAACAAAATGAGTTAGTTATGTTTAAAAATATAAAATCGTGGTTTATTGTTGATGATGAATCTGCTGTAAAGCCAGCAGAGAAGCCGCCAGTGTCGCCTCAGCCTCAAAAACCCGCCCCAACAACAATCAATACAAATCCTCCCCCAGCACCATCGCCACCTGTCGCGCCAAGCAGTGGTGCAGTAAGCGAAAAATTTATGGATGTGCTTTTTCAGGCAATGGAAGCAAATAATTTGCAAGGGTTTGATTATTTGGAGTTTAAAAAAGCCCTTAGTTCGCTTGCAAAAATGCCGATGGATGAGGCGATGCGCTATCAGTCTGCTTTTACGATGGCACAAACGATGGGCGTAACACCGCTGCAATTAGTCGAAACTGCCAATCATTATTTGAAAGCATTAGATGGTGAAGGCAAAAAATTTGAAGATGCACTCAATAATCAGCGCAAAAACCAAATAGGCAATCGAGAACAAGAAATCCAGCAGTTGCAGCAAGCCATTACAGCGAAAGAAGAACAAATCCAAAAATTGATGCAAGAAATAGAACAACATCGGCAGCAATTAGACCCCATAAAACAACAAATTTCGGAATCGGTGCTGAAATTAGAAAATACAAAAAATGATTTTGTCGCTACATATCAAACATTGGTAGGTCAAATCAAGCTGGATATAGAAAATATGCAACGATACTTAAAATAAACGGAACGAAGCAGGCGAGTTTTTAGTTTAAAGTGATAAATATTAACTTTTTTTCTTAATTCTTAAACTTTTATTTGCAATGCTAAAAACAATTTTTAAACTGATACTTTCGCTTTTACAACGCCCAGGTGGCAAAATTAATATTGGCTTGCTGGTTGTTGTTGCTATTGCTGCTTTTATCGTCTTGCCGCTGCTTTTAGGCCCTATGATAAAATTAATTATCTTAGCGGCAGTTGTTTTGGGTGGTGTATATGTTTACAACAATTTTTTGAAGAAATAGAACCAATAACTTTTTCAAAACTAACGAAAAAAATACAACTACATGGATTCTCCATCAATGGAAGGTTTTAAAACCAAATCTTTTTGGCAACGCCCCGAAGGGGTAACTGGTGCCATCTTTTTGGCAGGTATAGTCTTGGGCGGAGGCTACTTGCTTTACATGATATTGCCTACACTTATTGTTTTGGCGCAAAATACGCTTTATTTAGCCTTTCTTTTGATGGCATTGGCAGCGGTGGTTTATATGATTTTAGACCCCAAAATGCGCAATTTGGTGTGGTATATGTACAAAAGTGTCATGCGTTGGATTACGGGGCTTTTTGTCCAAATTGACCCTATCGGCATCTTGAAATCTTACGTCGAAGATTTAGAAAATAATTTGGGCAAAATGAACAAACAAATTGGGCAGCTGCGCGGCCAAATGCACAAGCTCAAAGAGTTGATTCTGAATAATCAAAAAGAAATCAAGAACAACCTTTCTATTGCAGGGCAAGCCAAAGAGACAGGAAATCAGGCGGCAATGGTGCTCAAAGCACGCCGAGCAGGTCGTTTGCAAGAATCGAATATGAAGTTGGACGAATTGTACAAAAAAATGGAAATCCTGTATCGTGTGTTGACCAAAATGTATGAAAATTCGGAAATCCTGAAAGAAGATATCAAAGACCAAGTAATGGTAAAAGAACAAGAACGCAAAGCCATTCATGCCAGCCATTCTGCTATGAAATCTGCTATGAGCATTATTTCGGGTAGTGGCGACAAGCGTTATATGTTCGATATGGCATTGGAGGCAATTGCAGATGATGTCTCTAATAAAGTTGGTGAAATGGAGCGTTTCATGGATATGTCCAATAATTTTATGAACTCAATTGATTTGCAAAATGGTGTATTTGAGGAAGAAGGTTTGGCTATGCTTGAACGATGGGAAAAAGAAGGCACTTCTCTCTTACTTGGCGGTGATAAAGATAAACTTATTTTGCAAGCAAACAACACCAAGGAAGTGTTAGATCTCAATGCGCCTGTAAAAAAACCGATACGCGAAGAAAATCACAAAAATCAATATGATACTTTTTTTGATTAAATATTTCAGGTCTGGCAGGTTTTTAAAGACGTGCCAGACCTGAAATATTTTATAAATCTCCTAATTGTGGGCGCAATACAATTTCTTCTACTACCGCTGTATCTCCCAACTGATAAACCGCCAAAATTATTTTTGCAATGTCATTTGCTTGCATCAACCGCGATTCGGGTAGCTCAACTCCAGCCCACGAATCTGACCAAGTAGCACCAGGCATCACAGAAATTACTTTAATGCCTTTATCCTTCAATTCTTCACGCAAACCTTTTGAAAAACCCAATAATGCAAATTTTGAAATACTATATGACCCGCCATTCGGATAGGCTTTAAGACTCGCCACCGAACACATATTGAAAATATGCCCATTTTTAGCTGCAAGCATCGTTGGCAATAGGGCGCGAGTAAGGTGGTAAGCACTGTATAAATTCGTTTCTATGAGTTGCTCCAAAATTCCTTCAGGCTCTTGATGAATTTCTCCCGGCAGAAAAACACCTACATTATTGACCAAAATATCAATTTTTGCCCATTTTTGAAGGACTAATTTGGCAAAATTTAATACAGCTTGCTTATCACGCACATCAACTGATTGTATCAATACCGTAATATCGGGAAAGCGAACGGAAAACTCTTCTTTTAGGGCTATCAAATCCTCTTTTGAGCGAGCACAGACCGCAATATTAAACCCTTGAGCAGCGAAAACTTCTGCAATAGCTCTGCCAATCCCTTTGGTGCCACCTGTAATAATGATATTCATTTGTAACAATGTTTATTTAATTTCAATTGTTTATTCAATGTCATCGCCAAACGGGACAAATGATAAAAAAGAAAATATATAAAAATAAAAAGAGAATTGCAACCTTTGATATGGACAAAAAAAGCAACAATTCTCTAAAATGGAACAAATAAGCATAGCCTCAATGATTTCGGGGTAAATATATAACATTTTCTGATACTATCGTTTAAGTACAGGACGATTATTTATGTAAAAAAGCCCCTATTTAGCTCTAATTTTAATTCGTAAAAATTAATTGAGTCATCAAAAATGGAGTTTTATTAAAATAGGCAATACTACTAACCTGGAAAAATTATAATTGAATAGAATATATAATACATAAAATACATAAATTTTGCACAAATTTTTTTAAATTGATGAAAATTAGATTATAATTTATTGGGTGTATAACAAATTTACGAAACATATCATCGCAACCTTTTCAGGGTTTTTACCTCAATTTTCGGAAATTTATCCGCACGCAACGTATAGAAAAATCTGTGTAAAATCCGCGTGTTCTGCGTATTCTGTGTTCTATTTTCTTTTATTGGGAAATTTGTTATACACGCTATATGTATCTACTGCCACAAAAAACGGTAGTATATGATTGGTTCAACCATTTTCCATTTCATAACGATAATTTTTGGGCAAATAAACATGAACGCGCACACCATGATGTTCTCCGTTGGGTCGCTCAAAAATATCGTCTTCATAATGTTGTGTTATGGGTACACGATTATATTGATTGAAAAGTGCGATTAAATCTCGAAGCATTTGGGTACCGTGTTGGGTGCCTCTCGATTGGATTCGTTCTGCAGCTTTGCGTCCGATGCCATTATCTTCGATAATAAGGTGTAAAAAGTCGCCTTCTTCCATCAGTTTTACGATAAGCGTGCCGCCTTCCTCTTGGTTCGCAATACCATGTTCTACGGCATTTTCACAATATATTTGCACTTGCATCAATAATACATCAATGCCCACGAAAGCAGCAATAGCTTCTTTTTCGGGCAAAATATAATTCAGTCGCTTTCCAAAACGTTTTTTTTGTATGTATAAATAATTTTCAACGATTATCATTTCTTCTCCGAGCGTATGAAACGCCTTGCCTTTCATGCTATTCCGGAACACAATGTCAATATTTCGACCCAATTTGCCCAGTACTTGTGTGGCTTCGGTATCTTTAAATACGCGGATTTGTACCCATTGCAAGGCGTTATTGATAAAATGTGGGTTAAGTTGATTTACCAAGGCTTGCATTTGAAGCGTAATTTGCTCTTTTTTGCTGTTGCTCAAGGCTAATTCTGTTGCTTTTAATTGGATTTGTTTTCGATAAAGAAAGTAAAAAACACCCAAAGTACTCCCAAAAATTAGTGACCAAAACCAGATTGTTTTCCAAAAATAAGGGCGAATATCGAATATTAAAACAGGCAAAGGATATTCTAAATTATTTTTTATGGCGACCACCTCTAATTTGTAGGTTTGTTGTGATAAATATTCAAAATTCAATCGGTCATTTTCTACTAAGCGAAATGAATCTTTATTTAAACGATATTTAAATTGCACATTATCAATGCAATAAGGCAATAAATCTTTTTCTAAACTAATGCTAACACTATTTTGATCGGATGCTAAACTTAGATAAGAATCATTTGGCAAGGTATAATTTTGATTGCCTGCTTTGATGTTTTGTATCCAAACTTTTGGCGGCAGCGTATCCCAAACCCAAGCATCTAAATCAATGCGAACTGCGCCTTGGTCGTGCCCAGTCCAAAGTTTTCCTGATTTATCTATCCAAACCGTATTTTGTTCTGCCCCTTTATTTACCAATATTTTATCGGGATAAGGAAAGCGAAAAATGCGTGGTTTTTTGGTGTTTCCACGATAAAAATGTGCTAAATCTAAGAAAAAAGCTCCTTTTTCATTGCTGCCAATCACTAAATATTTATTGCGAAAAATCGTCAAAAAGCCAATATTATTCCCTGCTAAAGCATCACATTCGATGAATTTAAAATCTCGAAACGGCGTGAAACCAGCAGGCAAATTAGCGTCTTTAATCGCATAAAATGCCAAGCCTCGCGTAGTGCCGACCCAGAGATTTCCTTGCGCGTCTATTAGGCTCGATGCCGCCCCAAAATCTTTATTTTCTTTCCGAAGCCAAGTTGTAATGGTATCTTTTACAGGATTATAGCACGCAATGCCTTGACTTACCCTGCCCATCCACCAACGCCCGAAACGGTCTTGCGTTGCAGTTAGCACATTAGTCAAGCCAAGTCCCTTATTTTTATCTAAAAAATACCCATTTTCATTGGGTTCTTTGATATATAAGCCCCAACTTGCCGTGCCAAAGGCAATGCCACCTTTTTGAGTATTTGTAAAATAAAAACCAACCACTTTATCCATAAGCGTTTCTTCTCGGTGTTCGGGCGTTACTTTAAAACTTGAACCATTATCTTCTTTTGAAAAATACAAATTGCCTGCTGCATCGCGTGTGGTGCCGGGTAAAACAGTTTTGATATGCGCGAGTGCGGGCGGCGCGGGCTGTATGCGTTCTCCATCGAAATACCGAAATCCATTGCCATAAGTGCCAAACCAAATATGTCCTTTCATATCCTCCGAAATCGTGTGTAAATCGGAGGGCATATTGGGGTCGCCAGCCTTACACTCTAATAATTGTGGAAACACGCGCAGCAAACCAAACAAAGTAGCACACCATAATGTACCCGTTTTATCCATTGCCATGCCGCGCAAACCTGCCCAATATTGAAACACATATTTTTGATGTAGCGAAAAGTCTTTTTTATTTAAAGCATAAATTTCGTGCAAACCCGGCTGCGGCTCGGTAAGGTAGTAATAGTGCAATGGGTCTTCTTGAAGCCAGTGAAGAGCTGCTGTTTTTCGTTTAAAAACATCATGGTTTGGGGTTAAAATGTGCTTTTTGCCTTGTTTGTAATAAAAGAATGAGCCATCAGTGGGGTGCATCCAGACTACGCCATAATCTTGATGCCAAAATAAAGATTTGTACGTTCCGTCTTTCAGCGCATATTGCAACTGAAAATAAGTGCTATCGCCGACCCAGTATTCGTATTGTTTTTTATCATTATTATGCACCAAAAATTCATATTGCTGCGTTTCGGCATGGTACAAATAGAAAGCACTTCCAATATCTTTTATAAATGGCTGCCGAAATTGCTTTTCAAACTGTTTTTTGTTTTCGTTAAAAATAAAAAAATCACTATCTGTATTCATTGCTGCAATCGTTCCTGTGTTAAATTCGTAGTATGTGCGACCATTTATACCTGTCATAAAATGGCTGACGCTATCGCCATTAATGCGTAAAAAGCTACGTCGTTCCTCATCTAAAAAGGTGAGATTGCCGCGTTTATCCGAGAAAATTCTTATGGGACTAAAGGCTTGATATTGATTTTTGGGATAATTTTTAAAAGATTTGCCATTAAAAACGCTCACACCGCCATTCGGATAAGCTATCCAAATTTTGCCTTGCGTATCCACATGGACGTTGCCATTGAGTTCATTTCCCATTAAGCCATCGGCTTGATAATAGGCGATGTAAGAATTGCGCTGCGCCACTCCAATAAAGGGCAGATAGCAACACAGCCACAAAAAGGCGTATCGCCAAACGTACCGCGAAAAAGAAGAAAAAAGCGAATCGTGGTGCATCAAGTGTATGTTTATTTGAGGTTGTGTAAAAAGGGTTATTAGTTATTGATTTATTACATATATAATGATTTAATCATCAATTTTTTATGAATTAAAAATAACCTAATAACTTAATAACCAATAACTTATTACACAACCTCACGCAAAAATACAATATTTATTCAGAAACAGCAATGTTAAACAACGAAACGGCGTTTTTTGCCCACGAAATGGGATTATTTCACCCCCAATGCGCCCAGCAGGCGCGTATAATACACATCACCGATGCCGAGTGCTTTTGTTTTATCTTGAAAAGGCATTAATATTTCGCGGTCGATGCGGTTGATGCTAATGATTTTATGGCTATTTACGAGATGCGTTTTGCTAATTTGAATGAAATTACTGGGCAGTTTTTCCAAGACTTTTTTAAGCGACATATCCGCCTTAAAAGTTTCTTTTTGACCGATTAAAACAAAGTAAGATTGGGCACTTCCAGCCGACTCTACCCACAATAATTCATCAGGATTGATGCGTAAATATTGGTTGCGAGAACCCACAAAAAAGGAATTATCCTGTTCAAAAACGGGTTTTTGCGCATTTTTTATCGCCCAAACGCCATCTAAAGCCTCCCGAAACACAGTTTCCCAATCGTGTACGAGCGGTTTAAGCAAATATTTTACGACACAATTTTTTATATAAAAGCGGTTAAAAGCCTCGATAGCATATTCAGGAAAACCAGTAGTAATAATGACTGGCGGAATCGGAACGCCATTTTGGTACAGATTATCCAATAAATTGATAGCGGTGCCACCAATCAGTTTAATATCCATAAAAATGCAATCGGGTTGATGCTGAAGTATGGCGCGGTAAGCAGTATTGAGGCTGGTAGCATCACACACCACCTCTGTGTCAGGAAAATCATTGTTGATTCTATCAATCATCCAGAGGCGCGTATCATCTTCGTCCTCGATGATCATGCAACGTAATTTGTGTGTTGTCAAAATATTAATTTGGTATCGGGTTATATGTAATGGTTAAAATATGTTAGGCAAAGGTAAAGAAATGTTATTAGGAAATTAACAAATAGGAAAGAAAAATTTTGTGGGCAAAGAAGCTTTATCAACAGCAAAGCTGGAGGAAAAAATATGAAATTTTATTATTATAAATTGTGCGGGTCAATAACTTTTAAGCTATTGATGTTTTTAAAATCCTTTACGTTGTTAGAAACAAGAATAAGACTATGGGCTATGGCAGTAGCTGCAATTATAGCATCACCAAGTTTTAGTTTTCTTTGGTTTCTACGCAATTCGATGGCTTTTTTGGTAACCTCTTTGTCGAGTGGTAAAATCGTAGCCAAGTTTACAAATGCTTCAATAAGTGGCATTTTATCAGGCGTTTCGTGGTAGGTTAAGATTTCAATTTCAACAGCCACCGAAATAATAAAATCAGCATTGATAATATTCTTGACAAATTCTTTGCCAGAATTGGGCAATCTATCAGCAAACAAATGAGAAATTACATTGGTGTCAATTAAATATTTCTGTCCCATTCACTGCGCATTTGTTGAGTATGTTTTTCAAATTTATCCGCTTCCGCTTCGTTGAATATGCCAAAAAAATCAGAAGGCTTTTTGTCAGAAGGTGTAGAAATAGCAACGCTTTTGGCTTCTTCTTCAATATAAAAGAGACAATGTACTTGTTTACCCAAATAATTCTTTGGCAAAGAAACAGGTAAATCAAACGTTTCTTCTTGCGGAATAATTACTTGTAATATCATAAGGCATTTAATTTAATTATTTTACACAAAAATTATCTGCAACATTCTTTGTCCTTGATTTTGCTTTACATTACAAATGTAAAACAATTTTACGACTTATTAAAATTTACTTTGAAAACGCAATCAAAATGATGTTGCCGTACTTGCCATGCACAGGAATTCCACCAATGCACGCGAATTTGCACACAATTTTTTTTAAAAAGCACAATTAAATCCTAATTTTTCGTAGGATCAATAGTCCGTGCATTTTCTTATTTTCCGCATTGTCTATAATTTTAAATAAATTTAATTTTGTTTTTATATAATTTTTGAAATTTAATTTCTTTTAAAGATTTAAAATTCCTTTAAACAAAATTTAATTTCACGTATAAAAATACAAAAGATAAAAAACTAAAAATGCACGGACTATTAAGGATAAAAATCGCTTTAATTTGATTTGATTCTCAAGAAATGCTGTTGGGTCAGTGGGTATTCTTTTGAAGTAGGTACATATTCTTCTTTACCTAAGCGCAACACAATCAATCGTTCTCTTTCTATCGCAATAACATGATTGATATTTACCATATAAGAACGATGAACACGTAAAATGGTATTTGTGCAAAGTTGTCGTTCAAAATCTTGTAGGCTGGCAGAAAAAACAAAATGCTCCTCTTGCGTAAAAATTTCTATGCTCGAACCATATCCGCCCCCTTTTACCCATAAAATATCTGCTTCTTCATAACGCACATAACGGTTTCCATTTTTAATAAAAAAATAACCTTTATTTTTGAAGCAAGGCAAACCTGATTTATTTTGGTCAAAATAATTGGAAAAAGCCACATCTATCGCCACTTCCAACTGTTCAGGTGTGTAAGGCTTGAGTAAATAATTGACAGGATTAGTCTTTTTTGCGCGTTGGCGCGTATCCAAATCATAAAACGAAGTAAGATAAATAATAGGCACGCGGCAAATTGCATTAAAATTTTCTGCAATTTGAATACCATCTAAATCGCTGTCTTGCAAGCGAATATCCATCATTACCATGTCAGGCAAACGTTTTTTGAAGGCTTTGATAGCATCTTCGCTATTATGCACCACATCGGTAATGGCATAACCAAACTGAATTAATTGCTCTGCGATGTCATTGGCTATAAAAACATCATCTTCTACTACTAAAATTTTAAGGGCTTTCATAAGTGTTCTTAACTAATTCTAAGATTCTTATCAAAAATACGCTCTTTTTTGGAGACTTTTCTTTGTACGCTGCTAAAGAAATGACC
>CAJPEV010005851.1:0-12820 GCA_905338385.1 Darwinula stevensoni
ATGCGAGGGGAAGGGGCGATTTCCTTCCTTGTTGTCTCGGAATTTTCGAATTCAGTGGGAGTTTTCCCTTCGATTAACCGTCGGTTAACCTGATGGTATGCTTGGAATACCCTCTAACCGGAAATTGTGAGCCCGATTGATTCCTTGTCAGCGAAGAACTAAGAAATTCAATACAATTCAATACAATTCTTCACTCAATCATAGGTTTACAGGAACTTCAAAAAAGGAAGCTCTGTTCTGTTTGGTTCATATACGAGAAGGGGTTGGAGTTAAAAGTTATCAATTTTATCAAGTTTATACCATGGTATAGTTGCGAATCCGGAGTTTTTCTTCCCAGAACTAGTGTCGACATTTTTTAAGATGGGGTAATCTACAGGTCGGCGTGTATTAATAAGCGTTACATTGAAACAGCGCTTCACGAGCGCAACGTGATTACAGAGCTTAATTAGGAGCAAGTGCCTTAATTAAGAAGCTTAATTAGGAGCCCCCAGGCAGATCTGCAATAACAAGACTTTGAAGAAAAAAAATCACTAGTTCTTCAACGGCCGCGTAATCTCGATCGACTTCCTGGTCGTTTTTGGGTGCTCTCGGCCACCATAGTCTCCTCGCCTCGATCCTCGCGATTCCCTATGGGGATTCCTCAAGGAAACGCCCCCCACGAGATTGCGGAACTGAAGGCGGAAATCTCGTCCCTATTTCCGAGCGAACAATGACGTGTTGCACAACTTCGTGCGTCAAATCCTCAGGAAAATATCAAGTCGGCAAAAAAGAGCGTCCTTTTCTGAAGACCCCGTAAAAGCGCGAAGGGAAGCAGAAAAGTCGTAGAACGGCCGCGATCAACTTGGAATTCCTCCAAGTTCATTCAAAATTCAAGGCTCGTTTCAAAATTACGGAGCCAGTGATCCAGTGGAAAAAAATCAAGAATGCGACGAACTGCTCAAGTTAAAATTGTCCTTCGGCTAAGATTCTCCAATCTTCCATGGGGATGCTTCAGGTATGAGATCGAGAGCGCGAAAGGCCCGTTAGCTCAGTTAGTTAGAGCGCCGTGCTAATAACGCGGATGTCGTGGGTTCCATCCCCATACGGGCCAGGTGGTTGGCCTTTTTTCTTTCCCGGGGAATTCCTCGCCGCATTTCATCGTCGTTGAATTCTTTGATTCGAAAGTGAGTCTTGAAGATTTGTAAGATCGATTCCCGGGTTTCCGCGAGACCCTCAACGTAACACGCGCGTCTCCTCTCGTCCCCCGCTTGGCCCCTGAGGCCTTCTCGACGCGGAGGTGGACCATCGACATCGACACTGAAACCCCGTCGACGAATGGGATTCGAGCGAGTGCCGCCTCTTGTTCCATTTTCTACGGTTAAAGGGGAGGGCGGAAGGAAGACGCATGAGAACGGGGAGACCAACCGCCTTCGGTATCCAACCACCTTCGGCATCCAACCGCCTTCGGTATCCAACCACCTTCGGCATCCAACCTCTCTCGGACGTCTTTGCCATTCCATATTTTAGCGTGCTGCTAATTGCTGCGAAAATTAGCAGTGTTTCCCGACGAAAAGCGAGAATTTCGTTTCGGAACGGCTCTATTCTTTCTGCTTCGGATTGGTATCTTCCAAGGGTCGGTGAATTTATACGCTCCTAATTATTAAAATAATTTGCATTTTTCGACTTTTAGTTACTTGTGGTCTGTTCAGACCATCGCAAATAGTATCACACATATCACAAATAGTATCGCTGCGCGGTTTTGAGGTCTGACTAATACCGGTACATGAAATGAGCACGTGCGTTTGAAGTCATAGCAATATCCATTCAGTGTTTGAGAGCGCGACGGCAGCAAGGAACAGCGTTGCGCCTCGTACGGCCAAGAACACAGGTTTCTTACCTGTTTCAAACTCGGTAGAAAAGTACACATTCCGTGCGCAGACGCGCGACATAGGTCGAAACTTGGCATGGTTCAAACTTCTCTGCGAGGAATGGTGGGTTCGACGCAACCTCAGTTAGGATAACCTGCGATCGTTACATTGTGTGAGGCCCGTTAGCTCAGTTGGTTAGAGCGCCGTGCTAATAATGCAGAAGTCGTGGGTTCGATCCCCATACGGGCCAGGAACTTTTTCCTTCCCGCAAATTTCGCGTCGGAACATCATTTTATTGAAAGACTTTGAAATCTAAATTTTTTTTTTTCTAGATCCTAGCCCTGGGAGATTCCGTTTTATTTTTTTTTTTTCCCCCAGAGGAAGAATCGACTACGAGCCTCACTGAAATACGTCACGAGTATTCGGCATTGAGTATTAGCACCTCTCTTTGAAAATTATTGTAATTTATAAAGGGAGCCCCAATAAATGGAAAAATATTATGAGAATCACTCAATGACTTGCGAGATTGTGGGATGAAAGCAAGAGTGGAAATAAGCCATTTCTTTTACTACCTGCTCGGAAGTGAAACCCGGCAGTACTTAATCGGTTGAGCGCAGTCCCGCTCAGCTTCTTCAGACCAGGGTCTGCGAAGGGCGGGATTCCGCCTGTACGGTCCGAAGAGATTATGGAGTTTGCAAATTTTTTTTGCATACTTTGGAAAATGAGACACTTGTTTGAACATACATACCCTTGTCCGAAGTTAATTGAAGAATGAATTAATTCCGTCGTTTATTGAAAGTAGAGTTTTGTACAGCCAGGAATATCTCAGTACTCGTCAGGGGTAGCCCTAGCTATTTCGGCCCCCCCCCCCCCCCCCCCCCCCCCCCCCCCCCAACGAAAGGNTTCGCCCCCCCCCCCCCCCCCCCCCCCCCCCCAACGAAAGGGGAAGGGTCAATCCCTAGCGTCCGAAATGACACTGAAACGGAAGGCATTTCCGTTTTCTGAAGTAAAACTGAGGGTGACAGGAATTATTGCGTCATACGTTCGGTCACGTTGAGAGGTCTCTGGTGGATTTTGCGCCCTGTGCTCATGTGGCACGTGTCGAAGGCCAGTCCTGGTTCTCGTGGCCACCAAAACGGAGACCATATTTAAAAAATTCCAATTGTTTTTACACAGATCTCATACATTTTCAATGAAAAGTACTTTCAGTACCTTTCTTACTCAGTTGAAAGTACTGCAAAAACAGACATCACAGGCTAGACCGAGTCCACGCCAACACGAGTAGGGATAGGTCAATGACTTCATTCAGTAGGCAGTAGGAACTCATGGAATGCCACGATGAAAAAATTTCATAATAAAAGTTGGCTCAGGACAGTTCCAGAGCAATTGGCAAAAAAGTGAAAAATTGAGTTATTAGAAAATGACATGCAACTCACTTTCCCTGCACTGCATGCGTCATCTGATGTTGGACGGCTCTTCATTACTCCTGCACAGTTCCATTTTGATGAATTTAACAGTTGCATGGCGAATCTTGCTTCTTTTTTGGCAAATTTGTTACGTTAGTAACGATAGAAAACTCTTCAGCCAATTCAATTTCGAACAGCAACAAATGTCATTTGGCATGAAGAAAGGTGATGGTCTATGCTTTCCTTTCTGAGAAAATGGAAGTTTCAGGTCAAGCCAAACAAGACGGAATTGGAAGGGAAGCAGTGGTAGGAAAACCGTTGTGTGAACTGTGTTACATTAGTAACATAACATGAATCCATGGGAGAAATGAGAATATTGTGACCAGAATAGGTGCAGCACTGCTGACACAAGATGGTATACCACTACGTGATTACATTTTTAGTCTGGTGTTACATCAGGAACTTTGGAACTGTCATGTAAAAATGTTGCATTGAAATCTGTAAAATTAAAGAAATTTGTAGAATGGAAAATTGTATTGTGCTGACCATGCTATTGAAAATTAGTAATTACATATTAAGTTGCATTTAATTGGTGACACTAGTAGTATTTACTTAATTTACTAGGTCTTTGGTCTTAGTGCAATGCTTCAATGATACTTTTCTGTAACTTTATCATTGGTAATATTTATTTTCTCACTCTCAATGCTTCCATTTTGCTTCAAGAAATCACTTTTTTCCCCTGTAAGTAGTGACAGGGTCACAACAGCTCCAGTTGTTGACTTGCATTGGAAGATATGCACCACTCTTCCCAAGCCTGTTTGACGAATTTTCATGTAGAATGTGTAAGTCCACTTGAGTACCCTATATACTCAATGGGAATGAGTAGACATGGGTAACATTTTGCCTACATTGGATTCTCAAAGCACTTTGCAATATGGTTAATATCAACTGAGTAATTAGTGGAGGAGGACTTATTTTTAAATTAACTCAATATACAGACAAAATTCTCTTTTAAAACCATCAATAGAATTTTAACATAATCCAATTCAATGTGAATACTCAGCACCTTAAATGCATTTCCAGTAGACCTTTACAGGAATTGAAAACTTTTTTTTCAAAACAATATACATACCATTTCTAAATAATGGTAGCATTTTGTATAGAAAGCCAATAGTTTCCCTGTGTAGACATTTTGAAGCCATGTTTACAATGAAGCTCTAAGTCATGCAGAGATCACTACCAATGAAGCATGAGGTCAATGAGAAACACAAATGTAATATAATGGGAATTTTCTTCATGCAGCAAATAGTTTTCACACTCATTACAGCTCAAGAAGGCTAGTTTGCACTGGGTCATTTGTCAATTATCTTCAAATGTTGATCCAAAGAAAAGACTCCCTTAAGGCCATCCAATCCCAGCATCTGCCAAATCCTTGACATTGATTACTTGCAACCTGGAAAAAAAATAAATTAGCATTGTAAAATCTCCAGGAATACCTGCCCCTCAACATCTGTAACTAAAAGTGGGAGCCAAATTAGGAAAAGAGGAATGACATGCATGGACACCTACTGACAAGGAGAGAATTTCTGGACTTCCTCCTCTTCATGCAAAACAATGATCCCAAATTTTTGCACAGGTCCCAAAATTTGCAGATGGCCAAAATATTTGAAAACCATAGGAACACTTGAAATTCCTTAAGAGACTTATTACTTCACCCACAAAAGCCAATGGCCTCTGGAGGATGGTCCTGGGATGGGTTTTGTTTCTTCCCTCTCCCAATGCCACTCGTCTTTGCCATTTCTGCATGTGCCTCCACTTCAGCTGCCCACTTCTCAGGATTGAAATCTTGGAAGTTGAATTTATGTGTTTCCCTATAAGGAAGCATGAGGGAAAAGGCTCAAACATTGAAGAGGTCAACTCTTGAGCTGACCTCTTCAACATTTGAGAATACTGCAGAAAATTTCAATCGATTTTTGTATTAGCCCAGGTCATATAGAAACATTCAGGAAATTCTGAAGTCATCCAGTACCAACTAATTCTTTTCTTACCAAGACAGTGACCGTGCCAACATGACTTAGAATTGGAACACGAGCAAAAATGCCAATGCAGTTAAGGATTGGAAAATGATGAAGCACTTACTTGTAGTGAGGGACATCCTCAATAGCCATTTTGATCTGTGTGAAGTTCTCCTGAAGCATTCTGGACTGGATTTGGTAGACTGGCGTCCTGCCATAGTACTTTTCAGCTCGGGCACATACTTCCTCCAAGGCACTGTGCATTCCCTCACTCCAAGTGTTTGGCTTCTTCTTGAATTTATCAATGAGGGATGGGAAGCACTTTTTCTGAACAAAGAAGGAATATCTCATTGTATAAAAATACAGAAAGGGTTACATTCTGGCTTCAGGTAAGGTAAAAGACCATATAGCTTAAACGGTGCTGGCTTCCCATCAAGTGAGAAGTCAAGATGTTTCGGCTTGCACATCTGGTGCAGAGGAGGCAGTTGTACAAGAGTTCCCCACTGTCACTGATCATCTCCAGCACATAGTCAAGTCCTATAAGGAGTACGGGGAGTAGCATAAGCAAAACAATTCATGCACTTAGTCAGATGTGGATGGAGCAAAGTTCTTAAAAACTCAGTAAGCTCTTTGCAACTTACAATTCCTTTGGCCTACCAATGAAAAGATTTCATTTCAAGGTTGTTCACAAACATTACATAAGAAATGAAGAAGGTTGTGCAGCCATTAGAAGGCATTAAAACAGTATAAATCACCTGATTAATAATCATGATTTATAATCAAGTTTTACCCTACTCCAGCAAAACTGTTCTCATGGAAAAGGCAAAAAGCATCTATACCCCATTCACTAATTTTTATCAGTGTACAAATTTTCTTGCTGTAATAACATCAGTACTTCAAATCTGAAAATGGGACTACTGCCCATAACAGAACAAAAAATTGAAAGCCTCCCAGTCAGGAGGTGGAGATCCTGAGGCATCAATTCCACTTTGAATTGATCATCACTGAAACCTATGTGAGAAACAGTACTGAAAAAGTAATAAAAACACTTCCATCAAAAATTGTGTGCAAGGCACCTCTAGTCCCATTAACTTGCCTCTCAAAACTTAGTTTTTGCCCAGATGGACAGCATGTGCTATCCATACAGGTCATTTTTATTATTATAAAGATAGTATTACATCTGGAGTAAAGGGGAACACTTTGACCTCACTACAGATGAGACACCTATGCCAATCAATCCCAACACTTGAGATGAACAAACACAGGTGAAACACTATCAAAAAATTAGTAGTTTTCAGTCCAAGTTGGAAGGGAAAGTTATTGATGCATGGAAGATGAAGATTAAAAAAAAGGTCACACCATAATCTCAGGTCTCCAAGTTCTGAAACAAAGATGGACATAAGACTGACATCCCATTAAGATCTGTAACACAACATGCCCATCAGCAGTGCGCTCCATGCCAACATGAATATATATTATGATATTGACTCAAAATTTATGAAAATGAAAGTTACTAGTAACTTGATCTTTTGACTAAATCTAAATAGATCATGCAGCTTATTTATCACTTTTTTATGTCATGCTTTAATAGGCTGGTTAAGTCTTTCTGAAACATCAACATACCAACAAGAGGCTTATAGCTGAAGGCTTCCAGGAAAGGCTGTATGATGGCTGGAGTGTTCTCACAGAAAGGCTGGAGAGGGGGAGGCAGAGAGAACTCTTCATATTCTTCAGTCTCATCTTCATTCCACTCTGAGTTATCCATCTCATCAGCGAATTGGCTGTTCACTAAAGAGAGAAAGAATCATTGATCTTGGTCCAGTCTTTCTTCCTGTTTGTACACTGTACAATCAAACGTGCAAAAATGTTTTCTTCATAGTGGCAAAGTACTAAACACAGGTTAGTGATTCAACTTTTCTGATTAGCTCTAGTATGAAGGTCTTCAGAGCAGGGGAGCTTGTTGATTAATCTGTCAATAGCTAAAGAGGGGAGTGTTTTTTGTAGTTTAAGCAAATAAATACCTGCCTCATTGCCAAAGTCACATCAGCATAAATTATCAAAAGAGTCTTCTTACAAAACTTCTTGATTCCTCCTAATAAAAAAAAGCATTCTGTAGATTGAAATCTCCTCTCATCCTACTTCTACCTCAATCCCCTCAGATGACTGTATCCCCTTGTCTTCTTCCCATCACTTCATAATGGGTCTTTCATCCATTTCTTCCTCTTTTTAGTAGTGTGGGCAGTCTTACTAACTTGAATGAAATAAGAAAAACAGGAAAAGAAGGAGAGATCAAGGAAAATGAGAGAGAGAGAGAGAGAGAGCATGTGGTCCTTTATTTTTCTTTAGACTTCCACACAGTCTGAAGAACTTCTATTTCTGACACCTACCTTTTTCATGCCATAATAATGGGGAGGCAGATTCATCATAGCAGTTGATGGAAACCAATTTTCCAATAATCACTTAGAAAAGGTCAGTAATTTGCCCATTTAACCCCTAACCAATGGTAATCAAAATTTGGACTCTCCGACTTTTGACTCAAATTGGTGCTTCCTTTCTCCCCATCATCAATTGTTACCAAGCCACGTGGGGGGGGGGGGATTTTTTGTGCTATGCACTTGACATATTCAAAGTCGTGTCATATCACATAGCTATCCTGCTCTCATGGGCCCTGGCAGAATTAGCACCATCCATATATACACTGCACAGGGTTTTCCAGAAGTTACTCTTACTATTACTAATGCAGCAGTGAAGTATACAGTGATGTAGGACATAGAAAATCAGGAATAAGAGAAATTTGACCCCATGAAAGCAGATAGGCATAAACAAATAAAATACTACGAGGGTATCACCACTGAACCACATGCTATCATTGTGGAGAAAACACCACTATGAACAAACACTGCAAACTCACAGAACAGAAAAAGATTATATATGATGGCAGATTCATCTCATTCCTGAAGAAATGGTAAGTGTAGCAGTGTAGAGGGTGTTTTACCACACCTAGAGACTATCTCCTTTTGTTAACTTTTGCAGTCAAATTTCATCACACAATTTTCCAAGAAAACCTATCTTGTATCACTCTGTGAAAATACCACAACTGCCTGAACAGTGAATGTGAATTTGGAAGACCATGTACATTCATTATAATCGCTGTTTACCATACAGATGAAAGGCAGCAGAGTCCCTGTTTGCCAGCATTTTCTTCTTCCTGTGATTATGACTGGTCTTGTGCAGGTCAAACTCTCCCAGTCCGTGGATATCTCTCTGACAGAGGGCACAGTAAATAGAAAGGAAGCCATCTTCTTCCCTGAAAACACGGTAACTCTTGATGGTGTCCCCAGATTTGAGAGTAATGGCTTCATTCAGCTCTGGGCGCTGGAGCTTTGTTCCCTTCATGAAAAATGGGGAATGCACAGAACAAAAGTGAGCATTGAAAGTAGCAAACTGTAGATGGCCCAAAGACCTACCCTTGTTATGCCAGAAATCCCATCACCAAAACAATAATAATCATAGTTAATTCAATTATAAAATGCCATAGATAGTTCATGCAATAATGGATAAATAATTTTTTTGTATAGGGGGAAAATATACATACAATGCCAATACAAATATGTAGTGAGGCATTTCAGGTCTCACTTCAAAAAGGTTCACTGCAAGAAATCCAAACCTTATATGGGCCAATAAAAAACTTGTTTCATCAAGGTTCACTGTAAGATAGTCAGCCATTCAGAAAAAAAATGTGACCAAGTCAATGTATTCTAATCATGAAATTGTGAACTGTAAGCACCTGCAAATGATGGAACATAATTAAAGTCTTAGAAAAAAAATGAGGAATATTGGTGTTGGGGAGGAGAACCTCCCTCCTACAATAGGAGGGAAGTTCTACTGAAAACCTGTATCCTGAAAAGTGAATAAATAACTGTATTCAAGGCAATTTTTCATTTTGGCAAATAAAGGCACAAATGGATCATTCTCAAACAATGTTTGGTCTTTACTTAACTCAGATCATAGAGATTTTATAATATCCCTAACTTTTTTTTAGTTAAATATAGGCTTCACAAGATATAGCATCAAATACATATAGCAAACATATATAAAAAGATATAGCACTATGCCATTTCCACAATTCAGATCATCCCTGAACATGGAAAACTATAAATTCCTCTCCTCATCAGAAACTATATTTAATGTACTTGGACAGATGAACCACTGATAACACTGAGTCTACAGTGTCACTTTGCACCTCCTCCTTTCTAATGCTGAGATCTCAGTACCAGCATTAGTACCTACATCATGCACAGGTACAGGCATCTTACAGCTTATGTTAGAGTAGGTACCAAGGGATATCTCTTGGAGGCATGCTTGAAACTAACCCTTATCAGGCCAGCACAGGGGAACTGTTCTCTGTGGGAATTCAGGCAACAAAAGATGAGCCTGGAAATCATATCTCACCTCTGCTTGCAGCTCTTTCATCTCCAAGGATTCATCTGTAGGATAGCTTTAAACTGCACATTTCTGAATTAATAGGAATTACTGAATATGGAGGGCCCATTCAACCATCTATTACATACAATCACATTTAACTTGTACTTAAACTGTAGATTCATCAATTCTATGGCTGAGTTTGGAGCAAAGAATACAAGGGATTCCACACTTCACAGATGCAAGGTCATTGCAAAGAGAACTGCAGGACTTCTGCTCCTCCTCCAACACCACAACTCACCCAATCCTTTTCCTCTTCTTCAACAGTCTTTTCTGCTATTTCCTTTAGCATGGGCAAGATACTTGCTATGCTCCCAAGACGATGATGGCTCACGCACTCATCGTCACTTGCATCATCCTCAACCTGAGCCTGAAAGGAAATGCAATATATTAGATCTATGTCTGCACAAATGGATCTAAAGAACAATACAATTTGTTCCCAGATTTCCTAATGTCCCATACAGGAGTGTGAAGCGGGATAGTGGAAGAAGTCCAAACCATTGGATTTTGCAGCATGCTCACCTGTTCTTGCTTATTTCTTCTCCCCCTTCTTTTCTTGTTCTTGCTTTGGGCTGGAGCATCAGAACTATTTGATATCCTGTGTTCATCAGTAGGGGCATTTGCATCTGTCTGGATTGGAAGTCCACAACTTCTTTGTTGGGATATCTCAGGATGACTGACATCAAGATTTTCACTTTCCATGGTATTATAAAGCAACACCTGTCATACAAGATGGGTCAAATAGTCTTCCAACTTCATCAGTAACAATTTTCCTAAAGAGAATCCTCAAAAGAAAGAGCACTCCAAGTTACAACTCTCGACTGGTATTGCACTTTCTAAAATTGACAAGGCTAGAGGGACCCAATACATGCTTTTCATCTTCAACAGGGTTTGAATGTTGGTTTCATAACTAATTTCATTCCAGGTCAGTGGTATAAAAAAACATATCAACAAACATTTATAAAACAAGAAACAATTACAATGTACCCTTACATGTGGCAAGCTCAAAAAATGAACCCATTATGTGGATAGCTCAACTGCAAAATTAACTTTTAGTTAAATACACAATCCATTTCTATTACAAGTATGCAACATGAGACAGATATGGAACTCAAAGAGAAAGTCCATTAGGCCCAGTGAAGGCTAGTTCCAAAACTGTTAAATGGGAAAGTCATTGCCCAGGGGCAAAGCCACAAATAATATAACCTAGATATAATGGTGTGAATACTGGAGTGAAGAGTCAGAAAAGCAAAGTTAGCTAAGTTCAGCAAATGAAACACCACTATCTTCAAATTTTGAAGAAAAAAAACTTTGTGAAGCTTTAAATCCACATGAGCAATTTCAGAATGAGGAGAGAGCTGCTCCTCCCCTGAAATAAGCAATAAAAAATTTGAAGAGGTAAATTGCAAATTCTCTTCATCAATACCAACATATTCATCTATCATGAATGGAAAAAAACTGATCTAGGACATGCTCATAAGGCAAATCAAAAGACTGCACGATGATTGAAGTGAGGTTTGATGAGGCAAGCATAGCATGAAGCAATTTCCTTCACTCAAAGTTCACAAGAGCCCAAAAGGTTGAAGACCTCGTAGCACAGAGGCATCCAACATGGTGTCTTCTTATCTTGGGCTTTCAGACTCCTGCAAATTTCAAACCTGCATTTTCCATTTGACATGTTTTTCTTCTTGTCTATATGGAGGACTACAATGAGAAGAATTTTACTCGAGATATCTGACATAGAATAAATTGTTCCCTCAGATGAGCATTCCCATATTGCCATTATCATTAAATCACTTGCAGGCATTATGCTAATACTTAATATTTCAGGAGTGGGATGGTTTCACACATGCAAAAAACCACTCAGTGCAGAGCAGCTGAATGTTAGCTAATGACTAACATCCTCAAGTGCACAAAACGCAACAAAAGGTTTCTCTGAATGGGATATGGTTGATTCGGGTGTAACACCTTCAATTTAAGTGCATGCTCAGACCATTCATGTCTGTCATGCACACTGGTGTATATCAAGCAAAACTTTTTTTAAAACACACCCTCTCTTAGACATAGTCTGTGGACTATGTGGAATTATGCAACTCCACCCTATCCATTGTTAATGATTACTTTCTTGGCCAAAGAAGACGAAAAATTGCCTTCATTCAAAACAGATTGCTGCTGCTGTCAAATGTCAGATTGACGATTTAATGTCATTGCAAAAAGGTCACTGTTGTGTGGCCTGGCTACCACACACATATGAGAGCCAACTAAAATCTAAATGCTTCAACTTAAGTTTGACACCTTGCAGTTAGTTTGTTTGCAGTTTTCAAGGGTAAAGCTGACCTCTACCCCATCTGCCCCCCAAAAATGCGACCATGACAGCACTAGTAGTGTAAACCAGGGGAATGGCTGATGGGAGGCTGACAGTAGTGTCTTGTCTCGCACATATGCGCATACGTTGGCCTAAACTTAAAAAACACGTATGCTCCCTAAAGGCGGAGCGGTGAAAGAATGGGGAATACGAAGGCATGTCCCAGTTCCAGGGAAATATATATAGGCCTCGCAGCAGGGCCACGGGCTCACGTCTTTGGCATGTCAGAATGGTCTGGAACAGAGTGAAACGAAGGCAGTAGGCCTATCAACGAGAAAATAGAGCATACGGCAGCCAATCACACACGGTAGGCCTAAACTTAAAAACGAAAAACATCTAAACCGAGCGAAAACCAGCCCACAAAGCACCCTCCACGAAAAAAAACAAAAGACATCGGTCGGCCACAGCGCCGGAAACGCGAAGGGCGACATCTGTTGAACGGCTGCGCCATCACGCCGACAATCATCCTCGGCATTGTTAGGCGCACGGGGAGGGGTTTTCCAGCTCTTCTCGCTCCAGTCGATTTTTCTCCTGGGTTGGGCACTCTTCTGTAACAGCCAACGCTCGAGTGAGATAAAAATCTTTGGAACTTGCAAAATTTTTTACTAAAGACGTCTCGGTGCCTCCATCCGATGGTTTTTTTTTCCCGCATCCTCGCATCGTCATCTCTTTCCTCTTCGGGGAATCAGTTTCATCAATCAGCCA
>CAJPEV010005852.1:0-12819 GCA_905338385.1 Darwinula stevensoni
CAAGTGAAAACATTGAAGCAATGTTTTCTCAATGTTGTACAGCAACTTGCAACATTTCGAAAACGTTTCATCAACATACTGTGTTACTTGGACCTTTGGTCGGTGGGCCAATATTCATCTCTTAACCATCGGGCAGTGACGGTGCCGGTGCCAAGTGTTGCGTGAAAATTTAGAAGTAACATGAAAATGCACACTAACTCATATATGCCTATTTGGGAACCATGTGATACTTCTCAGGGGAATCCCAAAAAACAATATAGTAACAATAGAAAATATTTAGTATTGTAGTCCTGTATGTGTCCGTCAGTGGTGAGCTTGTTGCCTATAGCTACTGTTAAGAGCGTTTAACGATGCATCTCTCGCAAATGCATAACAATGATTTCCAGTACTTGACCACTATTTTCCTCAGCCAGTTCCTAGGATAAAGCTGAAATATAATCCGATCGATATTTTTGGGATTGAGCCATCGTTGTCGTGCAAACTCATGCTACGCAGCAGTAAACAAAAAACCAGATTCAAAAGTAATTCACTGCATACCACTGGACTATGCGCCATCAAGACTGTCCCAGAACAACACTTCTGCATTATTAATAAGGAAGACAGGAATGATTTCAGCAACCATTTCCTTTATCCGTATCGAATATCATCACTTGAATCCCAGGTAGCATGTAACATTGATTCAACGTTGATTTGGTGTGGCTCGAATGTATCACTGTTGAAGGTGCTTCAATGTTGGATTAAAATTGATTCAACATAGCAATTTTGCAATAAAATCCAAATGTTTGAACGTCCTATTCTTCAGTTATGGCAGGTTTTGTTGAAATGGTCAAAATTGTGAGTGAACAGTGCCACTGCGAAGCATGAATCCACATATGCATTGGAATTAATGAAATGTATGCATAAAAACTTTTTTCAGATAGTGAAAAACACTTTTGGTGACATCCTTCGAAATTGTCACTAAGATCCCTCAGGATCGAAATTTTAAAGAAAGATTCAAACGTGGATTCCGGCCTCGCAATGGCAGCAGTATTGTCAGAAGTATGGCAGCAGTCCAATCAGCATTTTAATTTAAAGAAAATCTGACGTTACTCAAGAATGCTTCGTAGAAGCCATATGAAATTTCAACAAATATTGAAGAACATGCAAGGCAATATTCCTTTAAATTTTTTAGGTCAATCCGTTGGAAAATATGGGTTTAATTGGCAAGTTTCGAGGAGCCTTAAAAGTCTGTCCACGGTGTCGGACAGTAATATGTTTGATTTTAAGATTGCACCTTTGTGGATATTTTCCTCAAATGGTGGGTAGTAGACGTCTCTCTGTAGTTTGTAGTAATTGAAGACGTCTCTCTGTAGTTTTACTTCAGTCGATCTACCAGGAAGTATTTCTTTCGATTTCGAGCAAATAAGACTGTGGCTGAAAAGGACTCGAATTTCGTCGGATTAGGAGCAAGGATTCACAACCCTACTGTCCCAGACCTATTTCCCGATATAGGCACCGACGTGTTTATGTAGGGCATCAAGGGCTTTGTGTAGGAGAAGAGACGTGACGACACCAGCTAGACATATTGTAATTAAACTGTAATGGCTGCTGAAATCATTCTTATTTTCGTAATAATACAGAACTGTTTTTCCTGGACGGTCTTGATGGTGCATGGTCATCCTGTAGTGTTTCCCACATGAATGTTTTTTTTATTATTTATTGCTGCGTAACATGACTACCTGAGTACAGTGAATGCCTTCGGTATGTATAGAGTATGTACAGTAGACTATCCAAAAAAGACAGACTCACGTGAAACCGTCTCAGTTTTGCTCACATATTAATTGAAACAACGCTTCGGTATGGCATCAATCCTTCAACATCGATTCAATGTTGAATCGATGATGAAAAGAGCAATATTGCGAGATCGTTGTCCGGTCAACGTTACATCAACAGATATCTGGCGAGACATGGCAACAAACAAGATTTCCCACCAGCAAAATGTGATGGCCCAACATGGTTAGTCACCTCATATATGGAACAGTACATGTCTCTAGTACTTCTGAAGCNTTAATTGGCAAGTTTCGAGGAGCCTTAAAAGTCTGTCCACGGTGTCGGACAGTAATATGTTTGATTTTAAGATTGCACCTTTGTGGATATTTTCCTCAAATGGTGGGTAGTAGACGTCTCTCTGTAGGGTTGCGCAGTAAGCGCCTCGGAGAAAGGTAATAGATGTAATTTCATCCAGTGTAGGGTCTGCCCACGGTGTCGGACGTGACATTCGGAGTAATATGTTTAGTATACAAAATATATTTAACTATATTATGGATGACGAATCAACATACAAAGGCTGAAACAATTTGTTTTGTTTAGTGACTGAAAATTCGATAAACCAAAGTCTTACACTCACTCTTTTTCTAGAGATGTACCTATGTGCAAAGGAAAGTGGCAGATTTGACATTTCGTGAACCCTCAAGTTAAAGTCAATTGCTCTAAAATCTCTAATAGTTCACAAATCTATCATCGAGCGGACCCTAATAATTTATTTTCATGTTCAATCCATAGATTGAATGAATCCCTGGTATTAGTGTAAGTCACCCCAAGAATACAACACCTGAAACAAAAAGTAAGCCTATTTTGTGTCGGATGTGACATTTCCTGAAAATGTGTTTTAAAACGTGAAGTCTGGAGATCCATTTTAATTTTATTTTAAATATATAATTCAAATGTGAGTTGATTTGAAATTTTCAATATGCATGGAAAGCCCATGTTCCAGTAATCCAATTCAGATTTGCATTTTTGTCACATTTTTTAGTATCATGAGAGTAGTATGAATCATAATTATGACTAATTCTTTCATTTTTCAATTTTTCTTTCATTCACGTCTTCTGGGAAGAGACTGAATTTCTGTAGCGAAAGTAATATTTGCATATTTAGGAAAATTTCCGGCTAAAATCCGAGGACCACTTCGCCTTACTCTTTTTTTTTTTACTCCATTATACTTCCCTTCTTATTTTGATTGATTGGAGCAATGTATACCTAGGAGGAACTATTAGGTTGTTACAAAAGTTCTGTCGGTTTTTTGTATGCTAATTTGCAGTTCATTTTTTGCATGGTGTACGCAGACAAGTTATATATTCTTTTGTTGGGCGTGCTTCGGCGTATATTATGTAAACACTGCTAAAGAACGCACAGTACAACGCTGGTTTGAAAAGTTCCGATCAGGAGATGTGACCCTCGGAGATAAAGACCGTAGCGGACGTCCTTCAAACTGTCATGTCGACCGTCTGAAAGCCTCAGTTGAAGCCAATCCAAGAAAAAAGGGTGCGAGAAATTCAGGAAGAGCTTGGCGTAAGCATTTCAACTGTTTCCCAGCATCTGCATCTAATCGGCAAGGTGAGGAAGCTTGGGAAGTGTGTGCCCCACGAATTGAACGAAAAACGACGAACAACGAATCAAAATCTTCGACTGGAGAACTGTTCTTTGCTGATCATAAGAAACAAGAACGATCCATTTCTGGATTTCTGGATCCATTACGTGTGACGAAAAATGGATTCTGTACGACAACCGCAGATGACCAGCACAGTGGCTCCACAGAGACAAAGCGCCAAAACACATGCCAAAGCCACCCGAATAAATTCATAGTCACTGTCTGGTGGGCTACAACTGATGTCATCCATTATAACTTCCTAAAACTTGGCGAAACCATCACGGCAGAAAGGTACTGTCGTGAATTGGACATTGTCCACCAGAAACTGTCCCAACTACAGCTGTCATAGGCGAATCGAAAAGGTCCAATCCTACTCCACAACAATGCTCGTCCTCATGTTTCACAAGTCACTCTCCAGCAATTGAACCAGTTGGGGTACGAAGCTCTCCCTCACCCACCCTATTCACCAGACCTTTTCCCCACGGACTAACATTCTCAAACATTTCGACATTATCCTCTGGGAGAAATCGTTCTCCAACCAAGCAGTTATTGAAAACGCCTTCAAACAGTTCATTGACTCCAGAAATCCAGACTTTTTTCAAAAATGTATAAATGCGCTTGTAACACGTTGGCAGAAATTCGTTGATTGTAATGTAACTTATTTAGCAATGATATGGAGTCTCAAAGTTGCGGTTAAAAAACCGACAGAACTTTTGTAACAACCTAATAGCAACATTTGCTCATAAAAGCAAAGACTGTGGTGACAATCAAAAAGGCAAAAACTCATGTTACACGTGAAAATGCATTAATCTTTAAGATCTTTAATCTTCATCTCCTGCCACAGGAGATGCCTGTATCATTAAATTCTCATCACTCAGGAACTTCAGAACTTTATTCTTATTACTTACTTTATTCTTTATTCTTATTTTAGATTTATTGTGAGTATCTGACAATGGTGGCATTCTCTGGAATTGAACAAACGTAAAATTAGAAAAAGGAGATTCAATAAAAAATGAAATATTAATTTTAAAAAAGCTATTTAGTTGATTGACTTGTAGACATGTTCATATCTAGGCATTTACCTTACTAATGAACGAAAACGTGTATTAGTGAGGCAGGATCGGTGTGACTCTTAACTTCAAAACTTAAGTTTCATAGGGGTGGGGGCACTTGGACGATGGAGTTTAGTGGCCCTGTAACTGCTGGATCACAAGGGCCACATGGGTAATATTTCGGCAAAAAAAAATAATTTCCTTGCTATTAAGGAGGGTATCAAGCCCCACGACTTCATCGTAGCACCTGACAATGAATCAGCATTCTATCTAGACGTTGAATCAGCATTGATTCAATTTAATCAATGTTGATTCAATGATCCCGGTTACGCCCGGGCAGCTCACCTGATAGTAAGTTGGGCTTACGTGACGTAAAGCAGGAGTTCGAAATCTGAACAAATCTGATATTTTCATCCTCGATACCGACGTGTTTGGAATGAGGCGTTGAATCGTTGTTGACTAGGTGTGGATTGAATGTATCACTGTTTCTAGATCCATGTTACCTCAACATTGCTTCAACGCGTTAACAGAGAATGAATTAAAATTCATTCAATGTTGGACCATACATGGTCGAAGTATTTGCAGTAAATTTTTTTTTTCAATGCTTACCTCATCAGTGTTTGCAATTACTTCAGTCGATCTACCAGGAAGTATTTCTTTCGATTTCGAGCAAATAAGACTGTGGCTGAAAAGGACTCGAATTTCGTCGCATCAAACAAGCAGAATGGCATTTTCGGCTCGGATAACTAGGAGCAAGGATTCACAACCCTACTGTCCCAGACCTATTTCCCGATATAGGCACCGACGTGTTTATGTAGGGCATCAAGGGCTTTGTGTAGGAGAAGAGACGTGACGACACTAGCTAGACATATTGTAATTAAACTGTAATGGCTGCTGAAATTATTCTTATTTTCGTAATAATACAGAATTGTTTTTCCTGGACGGTGTTGATGGTGCATGGTCATCCTGTAGTGTTTCCCACATGAATGTTTTTTTATATTATTTATTGCTGCGTAACATGACTACCTGAGTACAGTGAATGCCTTCGGTATGTATAGAGTATGTACAGTAGACTATCCAAAAAAGACAGACTCACGTGAAACCGTCTCAGTTTTGCTCACATATTAATTGAAACAACGCTTCGGTATGGCATCAATCCTTTAACATCGATTCAATGTTGAATCGATGATGAAAAGAGCAATATTGCGAGATCGTTGTCCGGTCAACGTTACATCAACAGATATCTGGCGAGACATGGCAACAAACAAGATTTCCCACCAGCAAAATGTGATGGCCCAACATGGTTAGTCACCTCATATATGGAACAGTACATGTCTCTAGTACTTCTGAAGCAGTCCTTAATATTTTCTCCACAAACGACGCTGGGGAAGGGACTTGCTGGATATTTTAGACCCAGGTTTCAACCCAACCAGTTTGCGAGTCATATTACTCCAAGAGACCACGGCGCCTTGTGTTTGAGGATGAATCCAAATCATGATCACTGCCGAAGGATACGTGGAGTGAGGGTAGCCTCTTATTACATCACAGTCATAACGCTGGTGTCCTACTTCCGGGGGAACAGGATACCTCTATTTCCTCTCGGTATTAAGTTTACATTTTCCTTGGATGGGGGGATCTTAAAAAGCGGATTCGGAGGATCGTGTCAAGACGATATTTAAAAAATTCTTGAGTAATGAAATGGCGCACGCGCACAAATTAAAGAGATTGTTGAGACCTGTCATATCATCGTGGATCCAATACCATCGTGGATTCAATATTTCTTCAACGTTAAGGAAAATGACATTTCAATACGAGTAAACGGTGAATAGAAACGTTGAATCAATTGTTGATAAAAGTTCATATAGTGGAGTGTATGGAGTGTATTGGTTTCAACGTTAAGCTGCGTTGACGAAATGACGTTGAATCAACGTTGATTTCACGTCAACGTGAGTGTGCTACTTTGGATTACGGGATTGGTTAGTGACCAAGGATGGTCCAAGCTCTATGCCGATGATATGCTATGCTTGGCCCAATGAAGATTGGTTGAAACACTAAATTTAAAAAACACTGGGAATATAAATTTGCCGCAATCCTAGCCTGTATACAGGTTCGAAAACAAGTCCTCGTTATTTTAAAAATGCAGTATTCAGTTCCACCAATGGAAGAGTGAGATTTTTGAAGAAATTTTCTTGCCTCTTTTGGTAAAACTTTTAAATTGCTGAATAAGAAACTTTGAGGCATGCTCATAAAAAAAAACCAATATGTACCACAAATCCAAGGAATGCTGGTGAGCACTGAGAGACATTGCAGACAGTAATAAATAATGCTTTGGTTTGATGCAGAGAATGCATCAGAATGGAGCGCTAAATTTGGAAAAATTATATTTACTGAACAACAAGCAATTAGAGATGTGAGTGGTGGTAATATTAACATAACGATTTAACGGTAATTACCGCAGTGTTGCTTACCGACAATACTACGGGTAAATTACCAGTAAATATCTTTTTTATGGTTTTTAACACTTCCTTTCGCTAGAAAAATGCATGCTATCCTGCTTTTCTTCTGGAGTTATCCAATGACGATGACACAATCACAAAGGTATCAGTGCTTTTGCAGAAAATCTGTATATTTTTCATACTATGTTGAGTAATAAGAAATCAGTACAGAGATTTTTAATCCGAGTCCAATTCAAATTGATTGTGCTTGTCCTGTTCAAATCCGCAATAAATGTTTTGGCGGCTATGAGGCAGTGTCAGTGTAGGTGTACCCAAATAACACAGTATATTGATGAAACGTTTTCGAAATGTTGCAAGTTGATGTGCAACACAGATAAAACATTGCTTCAATTTTTCCCACTTGGAACGTTGTTGCGACACGTCTACGAATGTCATTGCAACATTTGCGTTCAACATTGAGAGAATGTAGACACTCTTGACATCGACAACGTAGTGTTAACATTCTAATACAACATGGACTTAGAGGTTTCAGGAAATAGTAGAGTTGTCTTCCTTGCCACGAGATGGAGACGTAAGTCTCGCTTTCTCACAGTACACAAAAGTGTTTTCCCATTCCCTGGAATAGTCCCGCACTGGAATGTCTAGTACAGTCATGTCTCACATTGTCTCATTATAAGAATCAATGAACACGGACACTTAACCTCTTGTCATATTCGAGACAGATTAATGGGGTCAAGGTAAAAAAGCTCATTTTCCCAAAAATAACTCTTTCCTCGTCGTTTATATCCAACACGATAATAAAAACGATGATAGTCAGTAATCTCAATCCTTCATAACCTCATTTTGAAAACTAGATGAGGAAAAGAAGGACTGCTTTCGGGACAATCCGCAGTGGGCCAGCGATGCACAAAATCATTTTCGTCCATGAAATGAAAGTCAAAGATAATGATCGTCATTGATGGAAAACGATTGAAGAGACAATTACTTATTTCGGTGATACGTATTTTCGTCACTGCTGCTAAGTTGAAATTGGAAATAAGAAATCACGAAAAGTGGATGCTATCATGATGATCAACTTTCTAACTTGCCACAGTTATCATTCTATTATGATCCATTACTTGCAGGAAAAATAAGTTAGTCCTTAGCTTGAGTAAAACCTCTAATTTTTCTGCCTGAAAAATTACTAAATGTTTAAATTGCAGTCATTCTGCAGAATTCTGTTTTCAAACTACGATAGTGCGTAGGGCTTACTTACCGTCACTACCAAGCAAGTAGAGTTTCTTGCAGATTGTTGCAGATTCTTCTGATATAAACGAAATTAATATGCCTACTTATCTGAGATTTTTACATCCTCGCTCCCTCCCAAGGATCACCGCTACGGCGAGGCCTGGCAGCTTGTTTGGGTTTTTACACATTTGCTTGGAACAGCCTGAAAATCGATTGAATCTAGCTAAACATGCAATCTATCTAGATATTCAAAATTTTCCTTTCACTATAAGATAATATCGCTGATGTTTGACTTTTGCGCATGTTTTCGCCATTCTGGCCCACTGTGCCATCCAGAGAACATATGCGGTTGGACCTTTTCCAGTAATATGTACATCCATGGAGAAGATCACCTCCTAAAATGTACTATATCTTTTGCCTGTAGATGATACAGATACTGTATTAGGCATGAGTAGGGATTATATAAGTTCTGGCTTCGTCCTGCTGATGGAAAAGTAAACAAATTTCCAAAAGTTGCGTATATACAAATAATTATATTTTTGGTGGGGTGACTGAATAGTTGTGTAATATATTCCTTGAGTGGTCTCTCAGAGCATGGCCATGAGTAAAGCACAGCCGCTTGGAAATCCTTGAGCTACAAAATGTCGCTAACCACAGCCTTCCCCGCCGTCCAATCTCTGGTCATAAATATCAGGTACTTCTTTAGCTTTAGTAAAGCTTCTCGAGGTTATTTTCCGATGGTTTCCGCGATGGTGGTGGTTGGAATGTGAAGCGCCGTGTAACTTAAAAGTTGGCTGTAACTCTGAAATAAACTTAGCTGCCCGCTAAGTCGGCCCTGTCAAGAAAGCATTATAGGCCAAGAACGGCGGTCTCTAAATTCACTCATTTGCATTCCATTTCCCTTTGTTGACCAAAGTCACCAATAAAACAGTCTCTGAACCTGATGGTGAATTTTGGTTTCAGAAAGCAGGCTTTCCCATATTGAAGATGTGCTCTTCCAGTTTGGAGCTAGGGGACTGCCATAAACGGAGCTATACGAGAAAGATCACGCCCTGACCCTTCTTACCGATCTGCCGGATCGAAATCAGAGGCTTCTGAAAGTGCGCTTCCAGGTTGAACCCGAACGTGAACTTAAAAGGTTATGCCTGCATCATCATAAAGTTTACATCGATCCATACGTGCATGTGAAAGCTAACAGCAAAAAAGCACTGTAAAGCAGTACTAGGCAATCGTGTCATCATCCTGGAGCAGCACGAAAGGGCTCCAGATTACCTAAAGGATTCTTTGATTCCTATACAGAATCTTTGCTAACTACAATGCGTCCTTGTATACGGTTGTTAAGGCAAATCAGCAGACACAACGGAGCCTATACTTTTTTTTTCACGGAGTCATTAGATTGACTGCAATCTCTGAGAATTTTTATTGCGAAATCCGAAATTAGTCGAGGGTCCTGCCTGGATGAGTTCGTACGGAATGACTCACTAGCTCTCTCGGTATCCACAACCCAAGTTACTTGTCAAAGCTTGTCTCTCTCAATATTTCACTAGTGGGATGTTGCTTTAGCAATACATGGGTTGCAAAAGAGGATAGTGAGGCTAAAACAAAAATCCCTTATTATGGCACTCTTGGAGCACCGGTAACCAAGAGGTAAAATACCGGTAATTACCGGTAAATTACTTGTAAATTTTCGGTAATAACCTCTCTCTTACCGGTTAATTTTACATCTCTAAAAGCAATGCTGTGTGAATTCTGGGTGTTGGAACATAATTTCCAATGTTTCTAATAAATTTTCCCAAATGTTCAGGTTGAATACATTATCCATTCTTGAACTTGTTCCAGAAACAGATAAACGGAATAATATAGGATTGCTTGCTTTAGTTCTCTTAGTGCTGAGAACCTTCATCCCTCCTTTTCGCACAAGGATCAAACAACGATATATCTTAATAAGGCAATAAGATGGTTAAAGCTTAAAAAGGCATAAACACTTTGCAGTCCATTTATTCGGAAGCTGTCTGGCTCCTCAGGTCCAATCCTCTCATTTTAATAGAAAAATGAGAGAGAACAATACAAGCAGTTTAAATTGAATAAAAAATCTTTTCAACAATCAAGCAATTCTAACGAAAACTAATTACAAAACAATGAACAAATGTGAACAATAAGGAAGTTCCCATCTGTAAATTTTTACTTTGTAATTTTTCAGAAAAAAAAATCGACTTGCGAGGCCGATGTTGGATTTTCGTTGAAAATGTTTCAAATAATCATTTTTTGTTCTAGCGAATTCCGCAGAAATAGAAAGGTGAAATTTGGCATAGCATAACTGACGTGATGTTAAGTTCAGGGAAAATTCAGCTTTTGTGGTGCAATCCCTCAGGGCATGGCTTATCTTTTCAAGGTTGAAACTTGGTGTGCATATATTGAACAGTTCCCCGAGTATTGATTGATAGAGGCCTCTATCAATCTGCTTTTAATTGGAGGGCCCCAATCTTCGTGCTTTTTTAGGTAGGGAAAAATAATAGGTTATTTTTTAGCCTTTACACCATACACGCCTCTTTGCCAAATATCCATTGTATCGGAGAGCCCTTTCAAAAGATTTGGTCTAGAAGCCAATTTAAAAAATACGAATCTAGTTCAAATCGATTTGAGTCCAAAATTAGGGAAACCTCTTATTGATTTTTGAGATGATGGAGCATAGACCATTACTGCATTCGAGGCGTAATGATCCACCTGTGCTCGTTTACTTTGTAACAGGACAATGCACAGCCCTAAGAATTGTATAGAGAAAAACCTAATCTTCTCAACACCATATGTCCAATATCAAGAGTTTATGAATCTTATCATTTTAGCTCGAATAAACGAATCTCACTCCTACAGGAAATGGTAGAGCGTATATTTTGAATCGCCCTATAAATAATGTGGTTAAATTTCAGCACGAACCGCCCAAGTGAAAATCCCTCAGTGAATAGACATTTATTCAACGTTGAACATCAACAATATAATGAATGAACTGATTATGATTGGTCTGATTTTTTTTATATCAACATTTAGGCAACATTGACATCAACAGCATTGATTCAACAGCAACAACATTGCAACGTTGAATCAACAATGATTCAATGTTGAAATGAGGCAGTTCTCAACAGGCTGTTTAAATCATGCGCATGAATTATGTTATTGCAGAAGTACACTTCGCCTACACTTCATCCACACTTCGTCAACGCTGGATCGATGTCATGACTACATGGGCGTCTTCCTAATTTTTGAGGAAAAGCTTGATTTTACAACGTAAAATATAGGGTGAGTGCTGCGAATGTCGGCACTCTAAGCAAATTTTTCACTTTCCTGGTGGTTTTTGTAATGGAGCCTCCTCGTTCACATTGGACTTGGTCATACCTTTATTATTAACCTCCTTGTACCATACACCTCGAGTGCCCTGGGCCTTCCCTTTCCGAGGGTCTGGGTCTAATGTGAAGTTCGGTCAGATGTTGGCAATCTCAGCACACTTACTAGTATAGTCGACACCACCATGCCGGGAATCCCGGCACACCTACAGTACCGCCAGAAAGTTTGAGGCAGGTGGGAAAATTTCGCAAGTCTTAAAAAAAAGGGAACATATTGAAGGTTTTTTTCCTGAAAAAATATAATTGTATTCAATTTACGTTAGAAAAAGACATATTTGTGCGAAAAAGAAAGTAGTTTTTATTTCTATTCAAATTTTACTCTCATTGAAATAACCACCTCGATTTTTTACGACGGCAGCACAGATTCTGGGCATTCTGTCGATCAATTTTTCAAGTGTAGCTGATGGAATGCCGTTCCAGCATGTTTGTAGAATGTCCCAGAGATTTTCGGTGGATGATGGTTGCCTTTGTCGCACTCTGCGATCCAGTTCTTCTCATAACAATTCAATTGGGTTTAGATCAGGCGATTGTGGTGGCCAATCCATTATTTTCATGATTTTGCGTCGCTTCAACTCTTCCAAATAGCTCTAGCAGATCTTGCTAGTGTGTGTGGGATCGTTGTCATGCATGAACACGTAATGGCCTCTGAACAGTTTCGTGCCAGAGGGCACCACTTGCTGTTCCAAAATGTCCCTGTACACTTCTTTGGTCATGATTCCCTCGATGCGATGCAGGCTTCCTACTTGATCACCACCAAAGCAACACCAAACGATTACTGAACCACCTCCATGCTTGACGGTGGGCATCAAGCACTGTTCTGCAAATCTTTCACCAGCAAATCTGCGCACAAAAACTCGACGTTTGCTGCCAAAAATTTCGAATTTGGACTCATCAGTCCAGAGCACTCGTTTTCGCTTTCTGACTGTCCAATCCTTATGATGGTGAGCCCAATCCAGTCTTTTCTTCTTATTAACTGGCCGCAGCAGTGGTTTTCGTGCAGCCACACGTCCATGTAGTCCCATAGGGTAACTTGGGGGAATATGGACACCAAAAATGAAATCAGGCTATAGCGTCACGTCTAAGTGAAATAAAACTTTGCCAATATTCAGAAAATATTGATTGATGTCTCTTTTATTTATTCCCAACAAGATCCGTGCAGAAAAATGAACATTTCCCGTTGCTGTTTACAAAGAACTTTGAAGCGCTTCGAGAGCAATGGTACTCATGAGAGCCAAAAACGAACTGGTAGGTGGAAAAAAACAACAAACGGCAAGATATTG
>CAJPEV010005854.1:0-12789 GCA_905338385.1 Darwinula stevensoni
ACATGATACTAGATGAGCTCCAAGAAACGATAGATTCAAATTCCAGGGATCAAAATCAGTTTGCATACCGCAAATCTTGCAGTACATCTGATGCCGTTGCGACTCCATCATGTAGTGAAAGCTCAAGACGACAGGACTACAAGGGTTGTTCGAGCATTATTTCTCGACTACACTTCGGCATTCAACTGCATCAACCGGGGAGACATCATTCGTAGACTTAGGTTCCAAGAAGCTTGCTCGAACTAGTGGTGAACACTCAGACGACACTCAGAATGTCAAATTGGGTAAGAAGAATTCCGATGCTCAAAGTACGGTCACAGGAGTAGTTCAGGGCGGGATTCTGTTTCCTCAATTTTATTATTTTGCAAAAAAAAAACTGCATCATCTTAAAATATGCGGACGATACATTCATCAACAACAAAGAAGATCTAACGGCATATCAACGAGAAATCGATCACGTTCAAACCTGGTCGGAAAAACTCCGGTTTGATTTTGAACCCAACAAAATCTGTGGAAATAGTCTTCAAATCAAAGAAAAAGGTCCCTGAGGAATGGCGGAAGCATTTCTACAAGAAATGCTTCTCGAGATCGGTATTCGCGGTTCGTCTTCTCAGGAATGTTCGTAACTCCAATCAAGCAGTAGCGGACTTCGTGGAATACTGCATCTTGTCTTGTTTATTATACGCCCTACCGATCTATGCTGGATATTTGACCGAGGAAATGAGGATTTGACTGCCCGCTGTATCCAACATGAACGGCAAGGTCCGTGTTACCAATTTTGTCGAGAAGGTAAATTCTCTAGGTACTGCCCTGGCCATGCGCATTTCAAGGAGTGAAAATCATCCTTTGAGACCAGACATACAAAATGCCATCGGACAACGGAGTGGTCCCGTTACCAGAAATGGTAAATTCGCCATCCCAAAGCCAACACATCCAAGTTTCAAAAATCTTTTTTGTATGTATTTCTGTCTAAAAGAGACAGAAATGATGTATTAAGTCATTGACTTAATACATAATCTTTGTTTTTTTTGTTGTTGTATTTTCTTGGGCTGTAATTTTTGCGAGTTGTCTGGCGACCAGAATCCATGAAAATAAAAAGCAATTCAATTCAATTCAATTCAATTCTTCTCCAGGGCAAAGAGATTAGTTCTCGTAAGCAGATGAATTCGTCTGGAATCTTTTCTTACTGGACGAAAATTGAGCTATATGAAAGCACTAAATAGGAAAATAAATAGCAAAGCCGGATGCAACCCAACCGGTTTAGAGGTTAAATCGGGCCTAAAGGATTAAAGTCCCCTGCGGAGCCCCTGGCCCGCTCGACCTCGAGGCAGTCCGACCAGCCCGCACTCAAGGCTGCGCGTTTTGCATGAAGCTGCGAGTGTCAAGGGGGAGGGAGGGGGGCGGGGACAGGGGACGGGGGGCGGGGCTCGTCGGTTGAGGTTGGCTATCGTGTCTAATTGTGTTTTCGTCGGCTGGAGCACTTCAGAATTTTTTTATTAAGCGAATGTTATATTCGCAAAGGCCTCAGATGAATTTAATTTACTGTCTTGGACGCATCCCAAAAATCTTGCCGAATTGAGATTTGCCGAAGTCTTCATGTTCTCTCAGGTGGTGGGTGGGCGAGTGGCAGCCATGCAGTCAGACGTGCGGAGGCCTGGGAACGAGACGGAGGTCTGTCATCTGCGTCCAGGGCGAGGGCGAGGGCGAGGGCGAGGGCGAGGGCGAGGGAGGAGGCATGGTCGCCCTGGAGGACCGGACGTGCCTCGGAACCCCGCGGCCGCCGGAGACCGAGTCCTGCGGGAAGGACCGCATGCCCTGTCCCGGCACCGGCGGATGGATCGCCTCGCCTTGGACCGGGGTCAGTACCGGGGTCAATCCCTACTTCCCATCCCGCGCAAATCCGGCTAACATCTCGAAGGCAATGTGCAGTGAACGTGTCTGGCATGTGCGCAGTTTGCCTGTCGTTCTCGAATGCTACAAGCATCCTTGATTTAGAAATGTTTTGATTCGACCTCAAATTTTCTTCCAATTTTTTATTTCTTTTTTTTTTAAATATTAATTGTAAATAATATAATAATTTTTTTCAAGCAAAGAATGCTTTCGAAAATTGACTTTGGATCCCATTTCATGCGAAATTTCCCGGAATCCCCCAGGAATGCGGCGACGACCCCTGCGACGGATCGTCGCGGGAAGTGTGGTGCGGCCTGGACCACGGCGTCTGCGACCCGCGACTTCGCCCCACGGCCTGGCGCCCGTGCGACGCGAACACGTCCTGCGGCCACTGGGCCCACGGCGACTGGTCCCAGGTAACCTTTTACATTTATTGCATTATCATAGAAATTTAAAAAATTTTCTGCAAAAAATTTCGCCAATGTGACGTCAGTGTTCCGCGACGTGCGGCGGCGGCGTGCAATTCCGCCTGGTGACCTGCCAAAACGGATCCCGGTGCCAGGCGTCATCCCGACCGGCGAGCATCCGGCCTTGCTCCGTCGAGAGATGCCCTGACGAGCAGGTCGCGACCACCCCGGCCACCCCGGCCACCCCAGCCACCCCCACCTCACCGACAGAGACCAACCGGACCGTGGTCGTCGTGGATCTGACGGAAGAACGCGCAGAAGACTTGCTCAGGCCCAATGACGTCATCGAGGACAAGGTATCTCACTCGGAAATCATGTTAAAATTTATTTTAATTTAATTAATCAATTCATTTCCCCCGTTTCATTTTGCCATTTCATCTTACCATTTCACCTTGCCATTTCATCTTACCGTTTCGTTACCTGATTATGTGACGAGGCAGCGAACCGACCGTCCAGTCAGCCCCGAAAAAAAGGTATCCACTTGCATTTATATGTGTTTATCTCCGTTTTTCTCAAACGGTAACCGGAGTTAGTCACTGGTTATCTTCAGAGGTGATTCTCTTCTGAGAGAAACCTGGCACCATCGTAAGCGGAAATGAGGTCATATCAGGTGAGCGTGAGCGTCTTGATGACCTTGGATGACCTTTGGACAGAAATTTACAAGAATTACCAATTTTTTCATTTTAATGATTTTATTAATTTTCCATGTTTTCCTTGTTTTCCTAATTTTTTATTATTCATTTTTCATATTATATGAATATTTTCTTCACAGATTATTCCTGGGGACATTCGCATCTTGGACGGCGTGATGCTCGGCGACGACCCGAACATCCTCCACGGAGAGGACGCTGCCCGCCTCTACGACCTTTATGTGCTCAAGGACAAGAAGAAGAAAGGGAGCGCCGAAGACGAGACGACCTTCGACCCCGTCTTCGGTTGGGTCGTCGGCGACTGGTCCCAGGTACCCTCTTCGCTTTTTCTTTCTTTTTTCTCGGTCACGTGACGTGAGGTTCCACGTCTCAGTGTTCGATGCCGTGCGACGGGGGCGTGAGGGCGAGGAGCGTGGAGTGCGTGGAGGAGAGGACGGGCCTCGTCGTGGAAGCTGGGCTCTGCGGGGATCAGCCGGTCGAAGAGGAATCCTGCAACACGGTCTGTGCCCGATCGGTTTTTCTTTTTTCAGATGGGAAAAGTACTTTCCCAGTGCTGTAGTACTTGATAGTACCGGGAAAACGAACTGTTTCACGTGAGGCATCGTTGCTTTATTTCTAAATTTATTTATTTGACTTGGAGCATGGAAAATTCCTCTGATTCGATTCTGTGTCTCCTCTTCCACCATTGAGTTCCTACTTCTGCCAAGTTTCAGCTGAAAAATATTAAGTTTCTCTCGCGTCGAGAGCGATTGGATGGAACGGAAGGGGCGATGGATCGATCGAGAAAGGGAATTTCTTTCAGGAGGGATGCGAGGAATGGCTGGTGGGTCAGTGGGAGGGATGTTCCTCGCCGTGCGGTGGAGGGACGATGAGCAGGGAAGTGCGATGCCCGGATCTGGGTCAAGGTCAGGGTGGAGGTCAGAGTGGAGAGGAGAATGGAGGGCGGAGCGGAGGGGAGAGTGGAGAGGAGAATGGAGGGCGGAGTGGAGGGAGGTGTAATCCCAAGACGAGGCCGGAATCCGTCTCGGAGTGCAATCGGAGGCCGTGCGTCGACTGGATCGCAGGTCGAGTTTTGCTTTTTGTGTTGGAGCTGACGCTGTGAGGCGGAAAACCAGCAAAAAATGAAGGAAATGCGGAATCGATACGAATTATATTTCGTGGACGTAGGCGACTGGAGCGAGTGCACCGGCGGCTCCTGCGGCTGGGGCCACCAGACCCGCCTCGTCCGCTGCATCGACTGGAGGACGGAGGAGCCGGCGGCAGGATGCCGCGAGGCGGCGAGGCCCTTCGCGAGGCGGCCGTGCTTCATCGTTCAGTGCTTCGACTGACTTGTGGCTCTTCGACTGACTTGTGGCTCTTGGACCCCGCTCTTTCCAGTTTGATTTTTATAAAATTTAAAAATAAATTTTGAATGTACGGTGTTGCTTGGAAATGCCACTTTCTTCCCGCAAAAAATATGGAAATCACTGCTTGAAAAAGTTCCTTTTGCTCCTACTGTTTGTTTTCCTCCTCCTCCCACTTAAGACATCCCAGGCTCATCCACGATGGATTTCTTATTAATGACAGGCCAACATGGACCCCCCAAACTGTAAAAATATTTCATTACCCCTTCAGCAAATTTCTTCATGAAAGACTCTTCCCCAACCCCAACCCCCCCCCCCCTCCCCTTGCGGTAAAGACTAACACAAGGGATGAGACATCCCTTGGCTTATCCGGTGGATAAGCCATCAATCGATCTTCTGATGCTGATTGCTTACTTCAGGACTTTGCACTTCCTTCTTCAAGTGCGGCCGTGCACTAAGAACATAAGCGATGGGGCGGTGTGAAGTAGAGCGTCATCTGCAATAAGAACGGGGAACTTTGTGTCTTTTTGAACTGAGGATAGATAGCGCTGCCTCCGCCTCGACGCAATGGCGTCACTCATTCCATCGGTGAGATCCATTGGATGCTGCGATCTGTGAGTTTGTATGGCAGGGTCGAAGCGGTTATCGTAGTCCGTGCGAGAGGGGGAGCTTCCGTTTGCTCGGAGGAGTGAAAATTCTTCGATTTCGAGTTCGTCGATGGCTTCGTCCACGGATGCGTGGTACTTGGCCCTGTTGGGCCTGGCCGAGAATTTCCGGACTTCGACGCCGCCGAACATTCGACTCTGCATTCAGTGTCTTCAGGCTGTGTTCACGTTCAAGCCCCCGCCGAAGGTGGAGGCCCGGACGTATCTGCAGCTGGGGAACATTTTGTTGACGCACACGAAGAACATTCAGATTGCCAGGCAGAATCTGGAGCAAGCCGTGAGTCAATTCTGTTGCCTGCTTGCCGTAATCAGTAGTCACAAAATTAATACTTAGAGGTTAGTCTGCAGTGACTTATTAGGCTATGTGCCAGCCACTAACATCAGGTGATGTAGATACCAAGGGCTAAGGAATAGTTTCGTTTTGTGAAGACATAGGCCTAGCTAAATTAATGAGTCCTGCTCAATAATCAATGATAATCATTCTACTTCCTGGTTATTTCATCATGGGTGTATTGTTTTCTACTTTGGCATGTTCCAGTGGACTCTCTCGCAGTCACTGGCAGGATTCGACGACGTGAAGTTTGAAGCCGCCAGCCTGCTGGCAGGCCTTTACGAGCAACAGGGCCAGATCGACTACGCCAAGCCCATCCTTCGCAAGGCCATCGAGATCTCCCAGCAGGCCATCTATTGGCATTGCCGACTTCTCTTCCAGCTCGCGGTGAGAGACGACGCATCCGAACACGTCTGGATCCATGCATGACGGGAGATGATGTTGGTGCTCTTCTGTTTCCTTTCTAGCAAATACACATGAAAGAGCGAGATTACCAGTCGGCATTGGGCCTGTTGGAAGTGGGAGTTGAATATGCCAACTTCTCTGGGGCTGGGTATACCAGGATCCTCTTCATGCTCAGCAAGGCTATGGTAAGGGATTCAAAGCAGTTGAAGTGTTTCCTTATTATTGCTTCAGTACTGATTTGATGGTTTCTTATATGCTGTGGTATTTATATCTGTAAGGTGATGAAGAATGTGAAATGAATTTTCAATTTTGCATTTGTGGATTTTTTCTCCCAGCTGCTGATCATCGAAAGGCGACCGGACGAGGAGGTGAGGGGTCTCCTGGGTCAGGCGGGGGTACTCGTCGAAAACTGGAGCGGAAATGCTCCCCAGAAGGAATATCTCAGGGTCTTCTATCTCATTCTTCAGGTGAGTCTAGGAAAGCATGCTCTTCTTGTACATTTTGCATTGCCCTCATCTGTTTTTTTTTTCTCCAGGTCTGCCACTACCTGCTGCGCGGGCATGTGAAGAGCCTGAAACCATATCTGAAGCAGTTGCACCAGAGCATCCAGACGATGTCGCAGCCGGAATGGCTGGCCGACGAGGCGGAGCTGCTCGGCAGCAACGCGGGGGACAACTTCATGTGGCTGCCCCGGGACCACCTCTGCGTCCTCGTCTATCTCGTCACCGTGGCCCATCACATGCAGGCTGGGTACATGGACAAGGCACAGAAGTATGCTGAGAAGGGGCTCATGCAAGTGGAGAAGCTCAAGAGTGAGACTCACACCTTTCCCTTCAATCCTCCACGATAAGAAAAATGATTGAGAGCCAGACAAGAAAGGCCATTGTTTGGTTTTCTCTTCTGTGCATGAAATGTTTCCCCAGGGCTCCTGTATCTTTTTAATATTGTAATGAGATGGGGATTCAGGAAGGCTTGAGTATATTCTGTTTCTATGGCTGGTTGCATTGCTTCATGTTTTGCTGCAATGGGACTGCAGATGAGCTCATGTGGTTCCTTTTATTAACTTTACAGTTGCTTATTTTATTTAGATGATGCACTTTCTTTTTGGTGTTCTGCTGTTAATTTCTCTGTACACTAATTAACCATTTACTATTATTTTGGGTTTTCATGCTCTGGCAAGTAAACTGAATTATTGTAAGCATCTTAACATCACCCGTGCAGTTCTGGACACGCGTCCGATCCTGACGACCTTCCACGTGATGCTCCTCGAGCACCTGGTGATGTGTCGGCTCGTGATGGGGCACAAGGCGCTGGCGATCCAGGAGACGCATACCATGGCCCAGCAACTCCTCTCCCACCCAGCCATTGCAAACAATCACATGCCTCAGCTGCACACCATCCTCGGGCTGTACGCCATGGGCATGAACTGCATGGAAGATGCCGAGGCCCAGTTCGTGATAGCGCTGAGGGTGAGTCGACAGTGGGATCTCCTCTTCATTTCCCATTGTAGTAATTTGCAAGAGTTTCAAGCTTGTAGTATGTGTTTTCTTCTTAGTTGGATTTTTTGGTTTGATTGATGGGAGTTTGAGATTACCTTTGGGAGTGTTGAAAATGGACTTTCTGGAGCAAGTCTGCCTTGGCCTCTTCTGTATTCAATACTTTCATAAATCTGTATTTAATATTGCTAAATGAGAAGTGTTCTGGAATTAATTTCTTGACATTATTTTACTAAGTAGGCATTCAGGTGTCATTTGCACCTTTTTAAGAATGATATGAAATGAATACCAAGTATATGTTTCTGTGAACAGCTCCAGTCAGCAGAATCTTGTAGGCAAATTTGCAAAGTGAGCCCATGCTATAAAAATGTGCAATAAGTTGACTTATTTGTACCTTGGGATCAAGAGTATTGATGAGTGTGGAAGTAGTTCATTATTGGCTCTTTCTTTGGGAACTGTATACATGAGAAAGGCTAGCAAGCCAAGAGGTTTAGAATTATGACTCCTTCTTGTGAAATACTTTGGAAATATGATAATATTTTTGGTTATAGCATGTTATGAATTTCTCGCAGACATCTCGGAACCAGGAGCTGTGGACGTTTGTGAATCTAAACCTGGGGATCGTGTACCTGCGCGGGAAGCGGGAGCACGAGTTCCTCGCCCTCCAGTCACGCATCGACCCGGAGCAGCTGCCGAGCATGTCCGACAGCCTCCGAGCCGCCGCCTATTACGTCCAGGGGCTCCGTGCCTTCTTTGCCAACCACCACCAGGAGGCCAAGTCTGTTTCCCCTCATGCTACACCTTCTTTGGCCTGTATCAAATATCTCCACTTTAGTTGAATATTAGGTTTAGGTATGTTGGAGATTGGTGTAAAATTTGAACTCTCAACATTAATTCTCGTGATTTGTGTTCTGCATAACTTATTTCTCCTATCAAGGAAGATAAAAATCAATCCTTCAAAGGTGTTTATTGTCACTACTGCATTAGCCTTCATCTTGAAACAATGCCAATTATCTTTGTTCTGGACCCCATGGTAACAAAAGGGACTTTCAGGCTCATATTTTTTGTGCTTATCAGGTATTGATGTTGATTCATTTTTTATTGTTTATATTGTTTGAATGGAGGGTCTTGGCATTGTTAAAGTCCCCTGACTTCCATTAGGGTGCACTGTCAAAGAAAGGTCTCCTATTGGTCATTGTAATGACTAAATGTCTTCATCAACTTGTGGTCTTGTACAAAAACTGAACCATTACAGTTTATGACACTTATAAGACTGTGAGGGCACAGTATATGGGCTAGAGTTCTTTGAAATAACTCTTCTGCATTTCATGCTTACCATGATAGCAAATTTTTTTATAAGTGCATCCATCTTATCAATGGATTTGAGTTCAGATATGAGGTTGATCGTATCATGACATCGGACTGAATCGGAACGTGCAGACGGTTCCTGAGGGAGACCCTGAAGATGGCGAACACGGAGGACTTCAACCGTCTGATGAGTATCTCCCTTGTACTGCTGGGCCACATATTTCTAGCACAGGGGAACAGTCAGGAGAGCTTGAACATGGTGACACCGGCCATGCACCTCGCCTCCAAGATCCCCGACGACCACGTCCAGCTCTGGGCCTCTGCCATACTCAAAGGTTTGTCCCGCTGCCCTTTCCCCGCTTATTCTTCTGTGAATTGCACACGATAGGCCCGATTCCTGGGTCATTCGTCTTTCTATGCATTATTACGGCAGCCATAGTTTCAGCACCCTATGGGTATATTCATGATCATCTGAAGTAAATGGTGAGTTGGGCAGTGCATCTGCATCCACCTGAGGTATAACAGTACTTTTGCAAATTTTGTCGGTACTGAATATTCAGAATGCATACCTTTCTGGAATCGTCTTGTGTTGATAGGTACTCATTTTGTTCTAAATAATGGTACTGTATTAGTTGCTGCAAGGATGTGGTGGAGTGGGTTGTGTTAGCTTTCCACTGAAGGAGTCATCAATGCTGAAGAATCCACAAGTAAAGCTAGAAAACAGGTGTATGCCCATTGACTTTAAGTAGTCTTGATAGATGCAGCAGCTTAGAGAAGGGCCTATTCCCACTCCCCATGTTTGCTTTTGCAATAAACAAGGGAAAGGGATTTCATATCCATATTCTGTGAATGCTTATTGCAGTTTTTACTTGGATTGAGCAATGCAGGGGGTGAAGCACCCCTTAGGATTGGAATTGTGTCTGTGTGTAAATAAAGAGAGGGCACAATTACTCTTGGTAGTGCCAGTGGATTATTTTTGCAATTTAGCTGTTCCTATGCGGGAAGTCATTTCTTGTCCTGAAAGTAGATGCAAAGCAGAAATATCCTAATGGGATCGTAAAACCATGGATAAAAATCGTGCAGTTGTGTTGCATTGAGATGTTTCTGGAATGCCCACGTCGCAGCATCGTCACGATCTCACGACACCGTTCCGTCTGCACAGATCTCTACACGGTGTGCCAGAACCCGAACCGAGCGATGGAAGCATCGCAGATGATGTCCTCGTTCTCGTCGAAGCTCCTGCAGGACCATATCGATGCATCCAAGCTCCCTGAGCACTCCCTCATCAAATGGACAGATGGGCCGTTCCCACTCTCTTCCGTGGCCCACGTACCTCCACCTTCCAACCCCCTCATCTGAGGCTTCTCGGGTCAGAGATTTTATCGGTATCGTCTTTTGTTAAAAGTTATTTATGAATGGTGACCCAGTGTTTATTTTAGGTCTGTGGTGGTTTTTTTATTGTTTGTTTGGCAATCAGGATGATTTTTGGAATAAAAAATGTCATTACAACCTTAGGAGATTTCATATGTGATATTTCCTGTGGTGCATCCAAGACTTTCATTCCAAAGTTGCGTAGGTAGTTTTTGGGAAACATACGAGTTTATGCTTCCCGCTATTCAGCTGATTAATTTCGAGCGAGAAAAAGATACTAACCAGTGAATTTGAGCCAAACCCTGCAGCCTGCCATGCAATTTGCACCTCTTCTTTTTCTTTGGTTTTCTTCAAGATGTTTCACGTCGTGGCGGGAGGCTCGGAAAATTGCAGATTGACAATGCAATTTTTGCTTGTGTTGAGGCAGAGAAGGATTCTCGCCATTAATTTAAAGGAAATTATTTTTCTCGTCCCTTGTAGCACGCTACACCCGATTTAATTGATGCCCTTGAAAGACAGCGTTTGACAAAATCACGACCGCCCGTTAACTCCTGTGATGCCCCTTGACAGTACTCCTGCATAAACTATGAGACCCACCACACGAAAAAATTTCAGTTTATGATCGCCGAACGGCTCGGACGAGGGCAACCCTCGTTTCGAGACACCCCGTCCCAGGCGCTTGGTGATTTATGCAATAAGTAATATTTTTCAACTCGTTCTCCGAAGATCCGAAGATTCGAGACAAGGACCCGGCAGCCACCCTTGCGCAACGACTTGCATTTTTCGGTTTCTCCAAAATCTCTTTACAAAAATATTCGATAGACACTATGAAGACAATCACGTGACATATGAGAGCCAGCTTCCTCCGGTCACGTTCCTACGGAAAGAGATTTAAGAAAATTAGCACAACTTGCTCCTTTCAGATTGACACAAATTGCAAAATTGTTTGAAGTGCATATTTGCGAATGATTAAAATGGCTATCACTCGAGACGATTCGACGTTAGAGGCTAACGTTGTCCACCGTCGACCCTCTAGTTCCATTTTTCACGAACGTCACCACGAAGTGCAACTATCGTCAGATGTGACGTCACCGTCACATGTGACGACCAGGAACACATCAAGGACCTCACCTCCGTGGTCCTTTGGTCCTTCACGAAGGCCTCTCCCACGGAATCTTGCTCGGGTCTCCGTCTTCCAAAAAATGAAATACCCTTGAAAATTCTCGAAAACCGTTAAGAATCGTCTAAAACCTTGCTAACGCTTTGGGAGACGCAGCAGTGCCTCTAACGTCCTCTCGCGCGATAGCCGTTTTAATCATTCCCCTCAGATGACCTTGTTTCATTCTTCCGAGGTCAGACGCTCCAGACAATTTTTTTTTTGCAACCTAGAGTTCTTCCACCCATAAATTTAAATTGAGGGAAACTCTAAATTAAAAACTTCGAGAAATTTATCTTCGATTTTTATTATTTTCATTTCTTTATTGTCGATTTTTACTGATCTTTACTTTTAAAAAAAATTATATATATTTCTAGATATTTTCACATTCCTTAAAATTCTCATATGGTAATTTTGAAATTGCCACATGAGAATTTTATCACTATTTACCACTTACTACCATCATTTACCTGCGGTGACGTCGTATCGGTCGTCGGGCCAGTGCAGTCCGACGAAGAGCATGTAGAGCGAGGCCCCGAGGACCCCGCCGACGTGGGGGGCCAACAACGGGATCCACCAGAAGTTCTGCAGGTCCCTGAGGATTGCGGAAAAATTGCCGATTGCCAAAACGTACAATTGCGCGGAAAAAGGGAGGGATTTTTCTGCGAGTCGAGTTCGCTGAAAATATTTTATGGGGCACAGCGATAACCGATAATTCATCGGTGTCGATATTTCGATTATGAGATTTTCATTAACGAGCAGGATGACGGCGCGATGCATCCATTGATGCATCCATTGATGCATCCGTTGATACATCACTCGAAGAAAGGCGGCCTGATTCGAAATGACGTCACTGGTGAACCGCTTGGATGTGACACGCCGGCGAGAAAGTGATTAATGTTCGAGAAGATCAATCAGTGAACGCTAAATTCGGATGAGAGAATCGACATTCGGCAACACGGCTTTCGACTGGTACGACATTAGGCAACACAGTCGATATTTTTTTTGCAAAACTATTCCTCGCGTGATGAGGAAATCACTTCCTCCCATTTCAGTCATGAAACCCAATTTAAAAAAAAAACTTGAATTTGCAAATAGCCGTATCACTCCGTTTTTCTAAGTCCCGAATTGCAGGTGGAATTCGCAAATAATTTTTTTTCAGAAATACTTTTTGCAGAAATGCAAATTTGAGTCCCGCGGAAAAAAAAAATCCCCATTGCATCCGAAAGCACCCACAAGAAACACCCAGAAAAAACACCTGCCCCTCACCCGGCCCCGTGTTCGAAGACCCCCGTGCCCCACCCGGCCACCGCCGTGAAGAGCCTCGGCCCCATGTCCTTGGCCGGGTTGATGGAGTAATTGCAGTTCCACCCGTACGCCATCCCGACCCCCGCCACCGTCGCCCCCACGTACAGCGGCACCATCCCCTTGCTCACCTCCATGTTCCTCCCGTCGGTGATCGCCGACACCATCAGGAGCAGGATGGCGGTTCCGACCACCTTCGAAAATTAATAAATTAATTATGAAATAAATATTTCCGTTTCGAAAGTTTCTTAACTTTAATTTTAAAACTTAAAATAAAAATTTGCCGGTCATCCTATGCCCAAAATTTAATTTCTCGTCATCCAGTCGCAGAGCCGCATGCCAAATTTCATCACTGGACTCCTCGAAGCTTGCAAAACTCAGCAAAAACTTCGCGGAAACCAA
>CAJPEV010005855.1:0-12786 GCA_905338385.1 Darwinula stevensoni
CACGAAAAATCTATAGGATCCTATAGGATCCTATAGGATCCCTATAGGGTCTTATAGGTCTCCTGACCTATAGGATTTGGGGAGGATATTTTGGGTTTCGAAACCAAGGCATTACGACGGAAAGAGGTCCAATCCAGTGCGGACCGAGGAGGCATCGAATTCAGTGGCGGGAGCAGTGCAGAAGGTCCAGAACTTCTCCTTGCGCTCGACAATCGTTCTCTTTTTGATCTTGATCTCTCCAACAATTGCGCTGTACGATTTTCACTTCCACCCATATAAGTTCATGACGGTGCATGAAGAGGAAATGGCTATTCGTCTGTCTTTCTGTCAAGACGAGATTGCTCGCATCGCCCATTACAACGAACCACATGTTCACTGACGAGACCAACTTCAGTCTATCCGAAACCGTCAGCCAACACACTTTTCGGTATTGATCAGACAACAACCTTGGCTGGGCGACGGACGACCCTCTGAATTCCCCAAAGGTCGTTGTCTGGGCTGGTGTTAGTAATAATGATTTTTTGGCCCGTTCCCCTTCGACAGCACATAAAATATAGAGCTGTACCTGCCCATGCTGGAGGAGCATATATACTCGTATTTGGAGGATGAGAAGGACAAAGTTCGCTTGATGCAGAACGGTGCCCCCCCCCCCCCAACAAATCGCGAGACTTGCGGTAGTGGGTGATGCTCTTAACAGAGCGGTGGATGGAGCGAGGTTCGCCGAACATGCCATGGCCGAACATGCCACGACCTGACCCTGTGCGATTTTTTCCTCTGGGGCTACGTCAAGAGGGTCAAGACCAGAATAACTTTCGCTGTGCGGACGAGCTTCTGGACGACACAAAACCAATTTCATAGGCTAACTTTCACGCTCTGTGTATCATAACTTTTGATATACAGAGCGTGAAAGTCAGCCATAGCTCTTGTAAACTCACAACCTGTCGAATGAGTTATAGCTCATACCTATGTTTTGAACAAGAACTGAGCTATTCTAAATTATAAGAAATTCAGTTTTTAACGGAATACTCAGACGTTACAAATGAACATTCTGGGTATATTTGGTTTAGCGAACACATCATCTCACAACATCTACCGCATCTAAACATAATACATATATAATAATGCATTCTATACCTAATAGGCCAAGGGAGTCACAGTGCAGATCCAGGAGGCCAAGCATCGGAACCAGTGAAAAGCATTTCCATGGAAAGGTTAGTTCTTTCTTACGCACATCCTATTTCACGATAAATGACGGGGTCTGAATCACTTGTCACGACCTCACGAGAGTTAAATATGGTGAAACAAGATGAATTACAATGGAAAAGCTCCTAGGCGAACAATACAAATTAAGTCCCAACCATTTCCATTGCCATCTAATGTTAGGGTTCCTACAGGGTTCCTGCTAACACGTTCGGTGCCGCTGTAACAAATTAGATGACTGACTTCAGGAGCCGATGGATGTCGTTGTGTGATGAATGTGATTAGCCCACGACACTTAGAAAATTTCACATTTAGTTTCTGTTGTTGCGCAAAAATTATAGGCAAGAAAACACAAACACAAACAAATATATTTATTTTAGTGATGAAACCGCCTAAAATACGGTTCCAAACAAAGTGCAGGATTTCCATGGCAAAGCGGGCAGTAGTAAATGGAATCTTTTCTTTGTCCTATATCAAAGCATAATTTGCAACTCTTTCTCAAAACTTTCCCTTTTTCATTAGTTAGGTTTACACGTTGCTGGTAGGTAATTTTTTATGCTGGTGACTTGCGCTTCATTGTTGAAGTAGTGTTTGAAGAAAATAGGTGCCGAATAATTGCAAGTCTGAAATCATACAATTATTCCACGACGTTGCCCTTGAATGCAGCGCAGATGTTGTCCGCGGCGGCTCTTGCAGTGTCCTTGGAGGAACTCGTAGTAAACGATGAAGCGAAGAGTTGCTTGTTCGATTGGAGCCATGACTGCCAACTGATGGCAGAAGCCGCCTCATATACCACGAGGGCAGAAGCTTCGAGAACATTCCAGCATATATAAATGCAAAGCCCATCCCATCATTCCTGTGAAAATGTTCATAAATAGATTTAAAAAGTGTTGCAAGACTTTCTTTCCAACCCAATACTTGTTGGTTGTATTACTTTCGCCTTTTTTGCTGTTTGACCTCTCTTGTTGGTCGCATCAACCATGACATCTTCAAATTCTTTCGAAATTAACAGAAAATCTTTCTTGTCCTTTTGTCACAACCACTACATTGGCATACTGACCTTTACGTAAGCTATTTAAAAGTTTTAATTTGGTCACTTGTGTGGGGGTTATTCTTACGATCACCACGTAGTGTTCCAGTGTCGTAAGTGTTACCATGCAGCAACCGTGAGATTAGATCATAAATGTTGTACAAGTTATCCATATAGAGTGAATGTCCAGCGTTTAGCTTTTCTTTCATCAAATTGAGAACAACATTCGCAGCATGTCCCTTGCCACCTAGATCATCCAATTGTCCTGTTTATATTATGACACGTATAATCATACCATTGGGTTCTGTCAGCATGTATAACTTTATACCATACTAGCGAGTTTGTTTGCCCGAAGGACAAACAAACTCGCTATGGTTGTCCCTTCGGCGCTCCATTACCTTGGAGAGTCATTAATTCATTCATTCCTTGGGAAATAGCAAACACGTATTTAAAGTACCTCACCATTGAAATACGTGATATATGGGGGCAAAGGCCTTGATTTTTATCAAAATGTTTGCTTATGTGATTTTTTTATGCCTAACTTGAAATCTTTTCTTGTGTCCCTTTTTGTAAGGGTGGAGAATACATTTTAAAGTACTTCCCTCCTATAATCTACGCTAAAGGGGACACATTTCAAAAGTAGGATTTTTCCTCTACTCAGCCATCAAAAAGGCACTTATGAGGGATGTTTACATTTTCTGTTTCTGTTTCATTGGATAAAAAAATCAGGAAATTGTGACTGAAAAAAAAAGCCCTGATGGGTTTTAATGAACATTTTTTTCCTCCTGAAATGTAGACTCAGGGAACTCCATGCCACAAAATTTCAGTAATCGCAAGAAATTTACATTGTTTGCAAAAAAAATTGATATCTTGTTGACGTAAACATGCTGTTTGGGACGTTTCAGCTTTCCATGTCTCACCGTTTTATTCAAGCAACGGTACATGAAAGGCAAGAGAAGCCAAAATAAAGGCTTCGAACGGCCGGAAATAGATCCCGGGCTTCCAGATTACCAGTCAGATGCGCTACCACTACACCACCGAAGCGGTGACACACAGAGCATCTTTCTATGACATCCTTATCCATCACTATATATATTTAATGAAACTTCTACTACCAATATATGTACCCCCAGAGCATGTACCTCCAAAGTCTGATTTTGTCTGAACTCTGCTCCCCTAAAGGTACACGTGTACCAAGTTTCAGATTTCTAACCTTTCTGGAACATGGCTAGAATTAGCGTCGGTCAGTCAGTCAGTCACGATCATCTATAAATACAGGGTGAGTCAAAATTATGGTAGCACTAATGTATTAATTTTCTTCTGCAGATAGACGTACACCATGGGTGACAGATTAACACTAGAGCAAAGAAGAGTGGTTGCAAACTTGATGGAAGTGCATCGTTCGCCGACTGTAGTTCGTCAAAAGTTTGCGGAACGATTTGCAGGACGATACTCGCCAAGCCGTTTAACGATTTATCGTGTCTACGCAGTTTGTAAAGACAGGATCGGTAGCAGACAACTACCGAGGAAATGCGGGACGGCCCAGAACAGGTATTAGTGAATTGAACATTGCTGTTGTGCAGCAAGCCATATTGCAGAGTCCATCAAAATCAACCAGACGGTGCATTTTGTAAACAGGGATTCCGCATAAAACAGTGTGGCGAATCTTGACACAAGACCTCGGGATGGAACCGTACATGTATCATTGACATAATATTATTGAGTTAAGTGAGTATTCAGCTTTCATGGTGCATTCCCTCCGGGCATAGTTTTTGGGGTGGGTTGGCTTTCCAAGCAAGTTTTTCTACCAAAGAAAAGGGGAAACGTTTAAGGCTGTAATTGGGTGGCATGAAGTTCCATGACTCTACATTTCAGAAGAAAGAAAATTTTGTTAAAACACATCAGGGTACTTTTTTTCAAGCCCCATTTTCCTGAATTATTATTTTATCCAACGAAACTGAGAAAGAAAAGTTGAAATTCCCTCAGAAGTACCTGTTTGATGGCTGAGTGCAGGAGAAATCCTACTTTTGAAATATGGCCCATTAGCGTACATTATAGAAGGGAAGTATTGCAAAATGGATTATTCACCCTTAAAAAAAGCATTACATGAATAGATTTAAAGTTAGGCACACCAGAAATAATAAAAGTAAAGATTTTGATGAAAATGAAGACTTTCGTCCCCATATGTCACAAACTAAAATTGGGACGTACTTTAAATCCGTGTTTGCCATTTTGCAAAGAATAAATGAATTAATCCATATCAAAGGAAATGGAGCGCCGAAGTCGCGACCAGTATGCGAGTATCTAATATATATAGACAATCATGACTGACTGACTGACTGACATGACGCTAATTCTAACCACGTTCCAGAAAGGTTAGAAATCTGAAACTTGGTACAAATGTACCTTTTGGGGCGCAGAGTTCAGGAAAAACCAGACTTTGGAGATTCATGCCCTGGGGGTACATATTTTGGGGGGAGAAGTCCTTCAATACATATATTTTGACGAATTAGGATGGCATCTAGAGGGTTGACTGGAGGTAAAGAGTTCAGTGGTGCAGTGGCTGCACACTTTACCGGCTATCAGAGGGGCTGAGTTTAATTCCCGGCCGTTCCTTAGCTTGCTTTTGACCTCTCATGCCCTCCAAGTGGCGTTACTCATTCCCCCTCCGTAATAATATTTTGCTTTAGTAAAACGGAGAGACATGGAAAGATAAAACTTTGCACGGACATGCCTACAGAAAGGATAAGTTCAGGAAAAAAAAAACAATTTTAGATCCATGCCATGGGAGATATTTTTGGGGGCTGACGTTTTCAGGTTTTTTTTTGTCCTGTCGTAATAAGCTAGTGTGGAAAGATAAAACTTGGTACATTACCTATTGGGATGCTGCAGAAAAATTCAGGCTTTGGAAGTAATTGCCTTGGGGGCACAAATTTCAAAGGGAGATTTTATCAACTAATTCTAATGTATCAGTTAAACTGATGGACTTTGAAAACTTAAACTTTGAATGAATGTGACTAATTAGACAAGGATTTAAAGAAAATAGTAAGTCTCGGTATATTCACTAGGATAATTTTTTCGAGGGGCGATGTTTTGAAAAAAAATTGACGTGGCGAAATGGACAAAAATGGAAAGGTGAACCTTGGCACAAGTGTAAGTGATATGATATTGATATGAGGGAGTATTCGCTTTCATGGTGCATCCCCTCCGTGCAGCTTTTAGGTGAGTCGGCTATTGCAAGCATGGTCGGCTATTTTTCACCAGCGAAAAAGGGCAAACGTATAATATTGAAGCGTTGCGGGCATATAATTCACTAAGGATGTATTAATATTTCGGTTTAAAAAAAGGTACTTTCGGCTAAAACGCCTCAAGACACATATATATATTGAAAAAGTGTCTATTTTCTTGAATTTCTGATCCAGCAAGACAGAGGGCGCTAGAAATGTGAAACTTGGCAAAAAAACCTGAAGTATGGCTGATTAAATTAAAAATTCTAATTTTATCATATATAAACGATCGTGAAAAGCAAACTGACATTAGTCGCATGCTTAGCTGAGGAAATATTCTACTTTTGCGTTACATGCCATAGGGCACACCTTCTGGGGGAACATATTATCAAATAGTTCTCTTTGCTTTAACCAAACGGAGACACATGGAAAACTGAAACTTGGCAAGAACGTGACTACTGAAGAACTGACCTTAGGAAAAAGGTCAAATTTCCAAAATATAGAAATTTTGGGGGAGATTTTTATTGGGGATGTTACATTTTCAAAGAATTTCTCATATACTAGCGAATCGGGCAGATGTAGAAAAGTAGCAGCTGGCACACGCATAACTGACGTTATGTTGATTTAATTAAAATTTCAACTTTTGTTGTGCGTCTCCTCAGAGCACAACTTTTGGGCGGGTGGCTTTTCCAAATACATTTTTTAACTGCCAGTAAAAATGGGAAACGTATAATACTGAAACTGTGAGGCATGGAGTTCCCTGAGTCAACATTTTAGAATTTAAAAAATTTCCTTCAAACCTATCAGGGCACTTTTTTGTGAGTACCATTTTCCTTAATTTTTCCTAACGAAATGGAGAAAAAAGTGAAAACTTCCCTCAGATGCACCTATTTGATTGCTGAGTACAGGAAACATCTTACTTTTGAGAATATGCCCCATTAGGATTGATTATAGGAGGGAAGTACATCAAAATGTATTCAAATGTCCTTAGGTCGAGAGAAGAATACCACTTCTTCCTACCGAAAGAAGATGTACAATCCAGCGTCGCATGAGGGCGGGGTCCTGAATTATGCACTTACGAAAATGTCTTATAGGATTCCTATATATTCTTTTAGGAATATATAGGAATCCTATAGGAATCCTAGAGGAACCTAAAGGAATCCAGGACCTTTGTAAATAATGGATTTGTCTCAACCATGGAAAAACCCCTAATCGGTTCTTTGATTTACACCGAAATGCTGCGTCAATATTAGCCCTTGTCGCCTTTTCGTCGTAATGCCTGGGTTTCGAAACGCAAGATAACCTCCCGAATCCTTTAAGTCAGGAGACCTATAAGACCCTATAGGGATTCTATAGGATCCTAAAGGATCCTATAGGTTTTTCGTGTTTCAAAAACCTAAAGGAAAGTCTATAGGTTTCCTATTAGAAAAAAGAATAGGTATGCTATAGGACATTTCCGTAAGGGGTTCCTTTGAACATCTAGGGTTAGTGCTGGGAATGTCGGGACTGTTCGTAATGTCGGCACTAGGGGTAATCTCGGCACTTTGCGATCGTCAGCCTTCTACTTCCACTACCCGTTCTTGGAGGAAAGCAGAGAAATAAATTCTCAGACAATGGAACTAGTGTTTTTCATATGTGCTGGGAACAGTCATATTCGCTGTTTTAGTTTTCTCGCAGTGGCTGTCTTCTCTACGGGCACTCCGAAAATCCTGCAAGTCCTCATGGTTTTGCTAAGCTCATCATGCTATTCCTACATTTAACCATATTGTTTCTTACGGTGCAACGAGCCCCAATTTTTCGCAAATATTTTTCCTATAGCTGAGTCATGAGCGTCAACAGTCATTTGCGACTTAGGTGCATTGTTTTGGAGAAGGTAAGGGTCCCGACATTAAGAACACCATAAACCAGTATGTTGGCTTTGTCGGATCTTGCCGAGATTACCCTACCATTGACTTCACTCCAGTGTTGGGTATCGCGGCATCCTCTTTTTTCTATGGCCTATGTATCATTTAATTATCCTTTCTTTATTCTAGGATTTGAATCCACTCGTAGCTGAACCTAATGTGTTATGTAAAGCTCTTGACGTATTCTCCTCGAAGAATGGATAAAGCGATTGATGTAGTAAGGACAACTGGTATGAAAATTAAAACAGCAGCCAGAAAATATCACGTTCCGAGGTCAACGTTGCAGGACAAGTTGAGTGGTCGAAGCAGGGAGGGGGCTAGGATTGGCCACCCGACAGTGTTGATTACGAAAGAAGAAAATGATCTCGAGGCATGAGTTCAAGATATGCACAAACACACATTTCATGCACGAAAAGATCAAATCCTTGATTCTGTCCAAACCTATTTCGGCGAGAATGAGCGGGAAAATCCTTCCAAGGAAAATCGTCCCGGAAGGGATTGGTTTAGGCAGTTCCTCAAGCGTCATCCAAAAATTGTGTTCCGTACAGCCGAAGCTTTGTCGAAAGGCCGAGCCAGAGTCACAAAAGAAGACATCATCGCTTGGTTTGTCGAAATCCGCGAAGTCCTCGCTGAAGAGGAACTACTGGAACTTCTTGACGATCCCTCCCGACTATTCAACGTAGACAAATCTGGATTTCTCTTGTGTCCAAAAACCAACAAGGTTTTGGGCACGAAAGGAGCCAGAGACATCTATCAGATCATGCCTGGTAACGACAAAGAACAATTAACCTTACTGGTGACAGCATCAGCGGACGGAGAAGTATACCCCCCTATGATTGTGTTTCCAAACAGGCGAATTTCAAAGGAACTGGCAGGCAGTGTTCCTAGTGATTGGGGAGTAGGTAGAATCGACAGCGGATGGATGAGATCTAAAAGTTTCTAAGAATACATCGCGAATGTGTTCCACCCGGCATTGCTGACAAAGAACATCAAGCTTCCTGTCATTGTTTTCTTGGATGGCCACCGCAGTCATCTCACTCTCCAACTCAGCTATTTCTGCAAGCAGAGAGGAATTGAAATGGTCGCGCTATACCCAAACAGAACTCACATATTGCAGCCACTAGATATTTCTGTACCCTTACAAAAATGTCTTATAGGATTCCTATATATTCCTTTAGGAATATATAGGAATCCTATAGGATCCAATATGCCCTATAGAGTTTAGTTTGGGACCTATATAGTTCCCTATAGAACCTATAGAGTCCCCTATAGAACCTATAGGGTTCCCTATAGGACCTGTAGGGTTCGATATAGGACCTATAGGATTCTCTATACGAACTATATGGTTCCCAAAAGGACCTATAGGGTTCCATGTAGGACCTATAGGGTTCCATATAGGACCTATAGGGTTCCCTATAAGGCTTACATGGAACCCTAGGCCTATAGGCCATAGCCACTTAACCCATCCGCTTACACTTAATACTCTCAATGCCATGGATTTTTCCGATGTTTTGGCCTGAGCCCCTGTTACCATCGCCCTGAAGCATGAGGCCTACGGCGCAAGGCTATGACGGCTTTAGCGTTACCCGGGATGAACCAACGGGGAGGTAGCCGTCGTTCATTCCATGAGGAGTTTTTGGAAGTGGTTCCCCTTGCCTCTACGTCATTCACCATCAAGAATTCACAATCACGAGATTATCATTTGTGAAGCTTGATTTGCTCACCCTCAATCTCGATGCAAACCTGGCATCAGTTGAGAACCGAGTGGCACGCCTTCTGAACCACATCCTGAGGGATGGTGTCGAACTTCTCCTTAATGATTTCTTTCAGCTCAGGAATATTCCGAGGGGAACGGGCGAAAACTCGATCCTTGAGATATCCCCAGAGGAAGAAATCAGTGGGAGTCAAATCTGGAGATCATGCTGGCCATTCGATGGTTCCACGACGACCAATCCATACCTGAAAGGTTTCATCCAGAAAATTTCGAACTGTTTGAGCGTAATGGGGAGGAGCGCCATCTTTGGACCACCCATTGTCTGGAAATCATGGCAACCAATAAAAAAAACCAAGGACGTACGTATAAAAAAATACTTGGACGCAATGAGTACCTGGAAAACGTGACAAAGGAAGCAAGGCAGTTGGAGAATGCAATATTAACCGCATTTAGGACAGGCAAATCAGTCGGTATCTACGCGAACGATCCACGATTCCCGAAGGTCCGGTGGATGGAGGTAGGACGGTTCAGCGTCTTACCTGACTCAAGGGGATGCTTGGGGAAGCCAGATGCAACGCCTTCGGCTATGACTGTAATAGCACGGGATTGGGAGGCAGTGTCGGGAGACTTCGGGTCATAGAGAAGTGATATAGAAATGAAAGGGAACATACGTTTCGTGCAGGGTGGGCCGAAAAACTTCGGTTCTCTTTGTCACTTTGTAGCACTGGTCCCCAAGAGTTTGCTAAAAATGTAATAGGATCTCCATATAGAACTTAGCTTTCGAATGATGTCAACAAAATAAAGTTTTGTTGCCCAACTACCACGCAGTTAAATATGTATGAAAAGTTGGTGCCATACTGCGATTTCAGTCAGTGCATGAAAGACTTCGCCTGATCGCCATAAGCGAAAGAATGGACGTCACCCACCAGGAGCACACCCCATATTGTACGCGTAAGAGCACTTTTCAAGCGTTACCGCTGTTACATTACGCGTAACTGCATCGGAATGACAAATTGAATTTGAAACCTTTCGACGTTAGTGGTAAGATAGATCAATGTTTTATATAGAAACACTATTACAATATTTTAAAACTCTCGTTAAACGATGCTGCGAAGCGTCAAAGACAAACGAAGATTTTTTGGACCCACCCATACGACCTCAGACGTCCTATATCGCGGGAAAAAACATTGCATTCACGCTGAGATGAATGAAGGAAGTGTTTGCTTTGCTCGCGGAAACCACAAGCAATCGGCCCTTGAGAGATAAGAAACAAACTATTCTCAAAGTGAATAGACCGTTCCAGTGAGAGATGTGTACCGCATGTCAAAATAAAAAAAGCTTGGAGTTTCCCAGCATGATCCTGATTCTATTGAAGAAGAATGTCAACTTCATTTCTAAATTCCTTTCCGTATACTTTTCTCCTTCATTTAAGTCATATTAAAGAAGTTAGAATACATGTGTACCTTGCCTTTTTAAAAACTTGTCCTTCAATTTGCGGCGATTACGAATCCTATGGCGAACGTGCTCGGAGTCGAAAAAATTTCGATCTTCCATGAACCTTGACTTATTATTATATTAATAGCATCAGCAACGTTCCATACAAATTCAATTGTGAGGCAGCAGCTAAAAGTGCATTTTGTCAGGAAACTATAGAAACTTCTTTTCAAACGAATTACTGAGAGTTGAAATATGTGGAACTGACTGAGATACATTACATTTCAAGTGGATAGTCAATGAGGGGATGCAAATTGCTGGCATTGCAATTGCATTGGTTGAATTCTGTGAGTCAATCGAATTTCGCACGTCCAATGCTGATAATGGACTTCGACAAATGTTGAGGGCGTGGGAAAGGAGACCAATGAAATTTGAGAAGAAAAAAAGAGCATAAGGATTTTCCTCGTTCAAGCTCTTATTTTAAACGAGGAACAAGACATTGTCCTTTAGTTAGGCTCACATGAGAAATATATTAGATGTGTACTGAAAATAATGTGTTCCATATTTCCAGAATTTGTCGTCCATCTTGTCGAAAGCAATTCAGACGAGGAAACGAGAGGAAAGCCAAAGCCCTCTCGAAGCAACTTCGATAGTTTCCTGTATCGGGTCGACCCATATTTAAATCCCGGTCCAAAGCAACAGATTTTTCCTCACGAGGTCGGTCGGTCGGGAAGGATCGTCGACATCGAATAGATTTCACAAGATGTCGGAGAGATGATGATCCTTCTTGGTCTCATCATCTGCCGCAGCTTCTGCGTCCTGTGCCGAGCAATTATTAAAATCCGTCTCAGCAATCGGGGATTTCGCAAAATTCCAACTCGACCCCATTCCAACACGCAAAATCAGCTGCACGTGTTTCTCTGTAGTGTCGGCAGAAATTGTGAGAAGGATGCAAGTCGTCTGGGAAATCGGCAACTTTAAATATATCACTGCCGGGATTATCAGCTGTTGAATGGTATGTCAGCCACGGCCGACATGGTTTCCCAGTGATCGTCTCGTTCTTTGTTCCAATGTATCGTCTCCATGCACCGCCGCGCTTGCAATATTCGGGTTCTAGAAGAAGATAGAGGTATGGTACACAGTTAGCAAATAGGGGTAAGGGTATAACTTTCAGGAGGATGATTTTGAGAAAATGGTTAGACCCTGGCAAAATACCTTTTCAAAAAGTGATTTGGGTGTTTCTAAAAAAAAAAAATTTCTCTGGGGAAGAATGCATTTTCCCACCCCTTTCGATTTGAAAGGTTTTGCAAATAAACCCATTGGAAAGGGTTACCCAGCCATAAGAACATGAATAGATGTTTATTTACTTTGAGGCCGCATATTTATCCTCAACTGGGTGATTCGTCATAGGAATCAGATATTATTTATGCTTAGACGAATGAAAAATATTCTTAAACCCAGGCTTTCATAGTCTGCAATTATATACTCCATAAATTGGCTCAATTTAATCTATTCTCAAAGGAATATTTAATCCATGAATAACCCAGGCCACACAGGATAGTATTTGAAACCCTGCCACCGACACCCACAAGTAACTTTCTGCGTCGCATGGGGTTTTTCAAGTGCATCTCGCACCTGAATTTTCATGACTTTTTCCACATTTTTCGTGCTGAGGTCACATACCCATTGCAACTATTGATGTTCCGACTGTGGGAATGCTATAGGTAAACCAGATCACATCATGCCTGAGACCGGATGGAACGCTAGGTCCGTTATTGTTCATGATACGTCCATAGATAGCAATGCTTTCCATGTAAAAAGGGTGCGCGAATTCATCTGACGTGCTATAAAATTTCGCTCCATGCATTGAGTGTATTCGCGATCCAACGTAGACTCTATGAAGGAAATACTTTTAATGCCTGAGCTGTAACATGTTGCGTTTGAATTGTAAGGCCTTGAATAGTATTTGTGCAAAATCATACTTAGAAAACTATCAAGAATTTACATTTCTTCAATGACTGAGTGGCACCCTGTGTATGTGAGATTTTCATTGAAACCTTTAGAAAGGCCTTTTATTACTCTTCATGTATGGTAAATGTGTTACCCGCAAAGGATAAATTTGGGTTGCAGTTGAAACGCCGCAGGGGGGATAGAAGCTGTAACATTTGTGCTAACAGTTTATACTGCAAATGAAAATCCTGAAATTCCTTCTGCGAAGGAATAATCATTTAAAGGAGTGAGACGGTCGGTAGCGCGGCGTAAAACAGATGAAAAAAG
>CAJPEV010005857.1:0-12776 GCA_905338385.1 Darwinula stevensoni
TGTAGTGAATGGAGAAGAGCCACCACGGACCCAACTAAGATGGCTTCCAATTGCCCCAAAGCCATCGTATTGTGCGCCATCTCCAGTTCTCTTTTTAGCTCAGTGAGGACAACACACCAGACGGAAAAACGAAGGACGGCGTGACCGGAAAAGGGGAGGGCACACCCCCAGACAAACAATGGAGGGCTATGTGGGCCCAACCCTGTCATGGGCAGAACCCATGCAGGGCCGCGAACAAAATAGTGTCCCGCGGGAGCCACAAGGCTCTATTAAAGTTATATTCCATTTTACTCAATAATTTACTCATACGACACTAGTAGCGGCATTCCACGCTTACGCCCAGCAACCCCGTCTACGCGGCCCGCGAATAGCCACTCCCTCTTATCGTCTACTATGGATCCGTCATCCGCGAGGGACGGAAGGGAACTGCAAGTTTTAGATGTAGACTGGCACTCCGACCCAGACCCAGAAGAAATTCAACACTGGCTGAACGTTGGGCCAACGTTGTGATGTCGCGCGTTGGAACGCTCTCTCCCACCCCAGCCAACAAGGCTGGACGTTGGACCGACGTTGTATCAACGTTCCGAACGTTCATTCAGAGTTGATTCAACGTTATTTGTTTGGAATCGTTTGCAGGGACCCCGGTAGCACCCCTGGTCAATAATGTACTAATTTCAGTACTTTCCAGGGGACAGTCTTCTCTTTGCTACTGAGCCAAGTTCCTTAGAGGCTCAAATCTTCCATCCCTTCCATAGAGAGAAAATATTTATTTCGGCCCAGATATGAGGACGACGAAGAATCGCTCACAATCAAGTTGGAGAAACACCACTTATGAATTGCGATTTCAAGCATGCATAGGGAATAGGAACTTATTTATCGCCTGGGATCCATGATTCCGTTTCGAATATGGGGATAATAAATTATTAAGAGTCCGATCCATATTGCTTTCTATAATGAGACTCGGAAAGACATATGGTGAGGTACCAAACACTCCTGTGAGGGATGATTCCATGGAAAGAGGGAAGTGCACTTTTGTGTACTGCGCGAAAGGGAGACCCATACTGCCATCTAGTGACATGGAGGAGAACTTCAACATTTCCACAAAAGAAACCCTTGTGCGTGCAACTTGGGGCACTTTGGACCATCGCTTCAGTCTAATATTGGATCGATGATGGACTGGCAATATTGGGAAGCCAAAAATTAGCACTGGAGAGGTTCTTGGTCGTTTCGTGACAAAAAAAAGATCCTCTATCGGACTGGCAGTTTACCAGAGATATTTGAATAAAAAAATGAAATAGGTGTCATAGTGCCATAACACTGTTAAGACATGCATGCAACGTTTCACTTGGGCTTTCAAACGTCGACGACATCGTATTGACTCCAGTTGAACGTTCCCACAACGCTACTGCGTTTGCTGGGTATGTTTCATGCAGAAAAAATCATAAATTAATCATTTTCGTCCGCATTATTGTCAACTGCTTCATCAAGGTGGTTAGTGCAGCTACCCTCTGTGCTGAATGAAGAATGAAGAGTCGCAGAAAAATCGGCATCAGTAACCGCGGAGCCCAAATTGCACGCATTGCACGCATTTCGCACTGCAAAAGCAAGCCTCAATATGAGTCCCGCTTGGGGCTCGCTCATTTCAACCGGTTTCCTCTCGTTCCGCCGCTAATCGTCGAGTTCTAATAAGAGAACCGAAAAAAAAGAGTGGGCGCGAAATCAGCAATGGATGAAGTCGGCGACGACCGGCGTCCTCGCCGAATGCGTCCAGAGATCTATCGCTATTACGGCCGACGAGTAGTTCCTCGCCCTTGGGAATGAACCATCGCGGTGAACTCGTACTCAGTACTCACACAGTCTCAGTACTCACACAGTCCCTGTCACGATGGGACCCCGCCATCGATCCCCGGGACAGAATCGCCTGGAATTTTCCGAGTCTGGCTCGACTCGTTGGACGAATTTCCCTAAATTTGGGCGGCATCTGCCCTTTGCCCAATCAAGGCTGCGGCTGATTCTCCCTTACTTTACCTGTTCTTGTCGCCCGGTCAACAATTTTCGTTGGTCGGGCCACGGCAGGGGAAGTTGGCTCATTATGGCCGGTTCGCCGAAGGGGAGCCGACGCGGCCGAGATGGTTCCAAAAACCGGCGCGGGATGGAAGTGGCCGCAGTCGGGAGTCAGTTAGGATTCTAATGGAATGAGTCCCCTGTCCCGTTGACACGGTTCCCTGCAGTTTCTCGCGTAGATCTCAAAGAAATGGAATTCCTTGAACCACTTCCCTGAAGATGCAGCCTAGCCCCGGGATGAATGAGGAAATTCCGGCCCGGAGATCCGTGGGAGGACCCACCTACATCCCACGACTAGCTCCGCGACCCTTCCTAAACATCTGAAGACCCGAGAAGTCACGTGATCGGCGCGCCTGGCCCTCCCGCGGGCGGGCAGATACCCTTGCATCCAGGGCCGTTTCTAGGTGTGTTGGCGCCCAGGGCAAGAAGTTCTAATGGCGTCCCCCTTACCCCCTTTACCCCTCCGGCGCCCCGGGCGATCGCCCGCTTCGCCCGCCCCTAGAAACGGCCCTGCTTGAATCCCCACGCCACTCCACTCCTGGATGCCTCAGCATACGGAAGGAATGTCGCCTGGGGATGTTCTCGGCTCTATGACTATTACTACGAGGGTCACTCAATAAGTTATCTACCTGAATAAGAAAAAAACATCCGAGGGGAAAAATAACACTTTATTTTTCAAGATAGTCAACTTTTAACTCAACAAACTTATTCCAACTTTGATTCCAAGGATTTTCTTCCCTGGGAATAGAAGTCAACTTTTTGTCCATCAAACCACTCAGAAACGGCAACTTTCAGCTCTTCACTGCATGAAAATCTTTTTCTCTGCAAAAATATTTTCAAGTGTCTGAACGGAAAATAGTCACTAGGAGCCAGATCCGGGCTGTAGGGAGTGTGGTTGTGCTCCTGAAAGCCACAATCCCTCACTGCTGCCTGAACTTCGCATGATGTGTGGACGGGCGCGTTGTCATGGAGAAGAAGGACCCACCTTGACAACTTTCCTCTGCGTTTATCCTTGATGGCATCAAGTAAATTTTTCATGGTGGTAGCATAGGAATCGCCAGTGATTGTACATTTGTCTGGCATGAACTCAAGCAGCAGTAGTCCCTCGCTGTCCCAAGACACAGTGGCCATAATCTTTCCTGCAGATTTCTGAACACGAAATTTGCGAGGCGTTGGCGATCCCTTGTGCTTCCACTGCATGGACTCCTGCTTGGTTTCGGGATCCCAGTGATGAACCCAAGTTTCATCACCAGTTACTATTCTGGGAAAAAAAGTTTCCCCGATTTGTTTAGAAAACTCCAAGTTTTCCTTGCAGATGTCAGATCTGTTCTTCTGAGCTGGAGTCAGCATTCTTGGGACCCATCGAGAACTGACTTTGACTTTCCTGCAGATTTCTGAATACGAAATTTGCGAGGCGTTGGCGATCCCTTGTGCTTCCACTGCATGGACTCCTGCTTGGTTTCGGGATCCCAGTGATGAACCCAAGTTTCATCACCAGTTACTATTCTGGGAAAAAAAGTTTCCCCGATTTGTTTAGAAAACTCCAAGTTTTCCTTGCAGATGTCAGATCTGTTCTTCTGAGCTGGAGTCAGCATTCTTGGGACCCATCGAGAACTGACTTTGGACATGTGTAATTTTTCATGAATAATGTGAATCACTGTGCCCTCTGAAATCCCCAGTTCATGAGCTAAAACAGAGACTGGTGCGATGATTCTCCAGTATCGCACTCTCCAATTTGTCACACATTTCCTGATCAGAAGCCTCCACAGGGCACCCCGACCTTGGGTCATCTTCAATTGGCTCTCTTCCCCACTTAAACTGCTTGCTCCAAAATTTAACTTGGTAATAAGAAGGCGAAGACACACCATAAAAAAACTCCAAGTTTTCCTTGCAGATGTCAGATATGTTCTTCTGAGCTGGAGTCAGCATTCTTGGGACTCATCGAGAACTGACTTTGGACATGTGTAATTTTTCATGAATAATGTGAATCACTGTGCCCTCTGAAATCCCCAGTTCGTGAGCTAAAACAGAGACTTTGGTGCGACGATTCTCCAGTATCGCACTCTCCAATTTGTCACACATTTCCTGATCAGAAGTCTCCACAGGGCCTTGATCTTGACAGGCACATGACCTTGGGTCATCTTCGATTGACTCTCTTCCCCACTTAAACTGCTTGCTCCAAAATGTAACTAGGTAATAAGAAGGCGAAGACACACTATAAACGTTAGACATACGTTCATGAATCTCCTTAGGTGCTTTCCCTTCTTTGGTGAGGAATTTCATCACTGAACGATGTTCAACTTTCGTCAAATCCATGACACAGGACGCCCAGACCTTTGGTCATCTTCAATTGATTCTCTTCCCAACTTAAACTGCTTGCTCCAAAATTTAACTTGGTAATAAGAAGGCGAAGACACACCATAAACGTTAGACATACATTCATGAATCTCCTTAGGTGCTTTCCCTTCTTTGGTGAGGAATTCGATCACTGAACGATGTTCAACTTTCGTCAAATTCATGACACAGACTCAGGAAAAGAAATCTAATGCGCTACCACTTTGAACGGACTTGAGCCACTGAGCTGGTATAGTGGTGCGGCACTCACGAGACCTGCCGAGACATGTCAGAGCAGGCACAGGCCTGTTGCTCATGCCTTTCATATTCAGGTAGATAACTTATTGAGTGTCCCTCGTACATGTGTACCAAGTTTCAGATTTCTAATCTTTCTGGAACATGGTTAGAATTAGCCTCAGTCAGTCAGTCACGATCGTCTATATATATTAGATGGAATAATATATTAATTTAATATAATCATACGCATGCACTTATTTAATGAATGATAAAAGCATTGCAGTGCATGACAAAATAGACAAATGGAGAACTATTACCATCATCTCCACAACTCATAAAGAAGATGTCATCAGTACCATCAACATATGATTACTATAGCGGACATAATCCAGTATTACCTCCTATCAAAGGAATTTATGCTAGAGTGTGAACCAGAACTTTCTCGTGGAGCAAAATTTTCTTTCCTAAGAAAAAAATCCAGAAATCTTCCCTGAGGCAATGAATCTCATAATCCAAAGTCCAGATATAGACATATTTCAACATCTTTCCGGGAATTCTATCTACTTCTCCACACCATGAAAACACCCCTCTTTTGTTTTCGGATCTGAGAGACCGGGTGATATTGTTCCCAGGGATTCACGTGATATAGTTCCCAGAGACCTGATTTTCAAGCCTATAAAAGGTTGGGAATGTCCGGAGATCCTCACAGTCAAGCTTCAGCTACACTATCAGTAAGACGAAAGATCCCATCGGGAATCCGAAAGCCAGCAACATGAAGTTTTCCTTCGCCCTCTTCGTGCTCTGCACTGTTGCCTGTAAGTGAATTTCCATTTCTATAACATTCCGGGTCTGCCATAGAGTGTCTTCTTGGAACTCTTCCATGATCGATGCGACTTTGCCATACCAAAGCCGTGTCGTAAAGGTTTCGTAGTAACTTACACTCGATAGAATATCTGTCGGAAAATAGAGTGTTGGTTGAATATCCCTTCCAATATCACATACGAACACTCTGTAAACGTCGCAATTGCCTATATGGTGCAAAAGAAAACTTTCGGTAATGGCGTACTTGTTTTTTCTATTTCTCTAGATGCAAATGTCATCAAAGATCAGAAGGATTGTGTCATAGACTGCTGCTGCCCTGAAAATGGGAAGTGCATCGAATGCGCTGCTGCCTGTTGTGTTGCCTATCCCAACACCAACGCTGTTTGCCATGTTGGGAATAACAATTGCGAATGCTACAGTGAAGGCTGCCTGAGTGAGTCTTGTTTCTTGTACGAATATACGTCTCATCATGTATTGCAGCTCCTATTAATGTCTGACTCACAATGCCACGAATATCGTGTTCGTAAGCCGTTACTGATGTCCTTTCATCGAAATTGCTACAAATAGTCCCGTTTGGACTCTAGAACTGACGTTTTCAAGTTTTCTTGGTCTCACGGTTTCGCGTTTGATGCCATTTTAAGCACGAATTTGTTTACATGGTTTGCAATCATTTGCGCATCACTCGTTTTTCTTCTTGCAGATGTTGGTGTAAATAGTGCAAATGTCCACACGGTATTCTTGCCGCACTAACTCCTGACTGAAGGTTTTCAGCTTCCATATTTTACTATTTGGCAGCGAATAAAGCAACATATTCCATGCTCAGAAATTCTCTAGTCATTGATTATACCGTTCAAGTACAAAAGCACAAATTATTGACAGTGAAAGAAGAACAATCACCTCGATAGGTCCTCTACGATGGTGTCCAGCCGATGTTCGATACGTTCTGCGTTTCCTCTTTCCCCCTCTCTTCCTACATTAACGATTAGCTCGAAACAATTTATCCCCCCCCCCAGGTCGCTGTGTCGAAGAGAAATCGCGAATCGAGCGCGGGTGGTCGAGTACCTCAGCTTAGTTTCGTTTAACTTTGCAACTTCGCGAGATCATGTTCTTCAACTTCCGGCGAAGTGAAAGAGTTAACGACTGTTAGGAGGCCATGAAAGCTGTGCTTGGCGATGGATGTTCATGCATCGAGAACAAGGGCGCTATTGACGAAAATGAAAAGAAGGTAGCTCGTGTTGACTTCTGCCGCTAATTCCTTGCCGACTTCGAAAATGTCCAAGAACTTCCAGTTCATTGTCACTGGTGATGCTTGGTTTCACAAGTCCGACCCGGAAACCAAGCAATAGTCAATTCTTTGGTCAAAAAAGGGACCGACCCCGCTGATGAAAGCCCGTCGAGTGAAGTCCGCCGCAAGGTCATGATCGCCGTTTTCTTCTCGCCCAAATGCGTTGTTGATGCCATGCCATTTGAGGAACGACATACTGTCACCGCACAGTGGTACGTCGAAAACTGCCGGATGAAAGTTTTCAAAAACCTCTCCAGAGGTCGCTCCAAATCAAGTCTCCATCATCATTTCGTCCACCAAGACAAAAAGCTAGCCCACATAACGATCAAGATATTCCTCTTCATCGGCGCCTCTAGAATCAATGTGATTGAGGCCACGTCGTTTTCCCCGGACCTGCCGCCGTGAGATTTTTGGCTTTTTACAAAAATAATAATGTCTGTTCTGAAAGTTGTTTCAGATACGTGACGAGGACATTGATGTGGTGAACACTGAGCTTGGAAATCTCACAAAAGAGGATTTTCAGGAATGTTTTCAAAGATGGCTGAACCGCCTGAACAAGTGCATCGACATTGGCAGAGATTATGTCGAAAAGTGCTGCATAAATGCATGTTCTGTTACAAATAAAAAAATCATCCTATTCCATTCCACGCCAAATCGACCAGCGAAAAGGCTCGACTATCTTGGATTTGGACGAAAATCGGCACACATGTAGAAGAATTGATTTGAAGAAACCAATTTAAACCATTTTTTCTCTCTCGCTCAGATCTCTAGATACATGCATTTTAATAGGACCTACTTTTCGCTCCCAGAGCCCAAATGGACTAGAATTGCGAAACTGTTTCTGCAATAGCCTCCTCTCTATTTAAAATAAAAGCTTCTCTCTGGTGTCATTTTAATCGTGAGATTGCCTTCTTTAAAATGACTCTAGACATTATTATCCTAAGCTGAAACAAAAAGCTCCACTTGGTCAAACAGTTTGATCAAGTTCAATGGCCAATATGGACACTTGTCACATGGTGAATTCGATATTTCAATATTTCATTAAAAATGGCATGGTATGCCATTTTTTACTATTTCAAATTCAAGATTGGCACTCAATGGCTTGACGAGATATGAATATATTTGCGCGCCATTTCCTTTTGTTCGAACACTTTGACCGACTTCAGTGACCGACACCTGCACTTTCGGACTTCCGAACTTCTAATAAATCATTCAAAAGTGCCTGCTACGCCCTTTCTAACGATATAAAAGCCAAGGTTGGCACTCAATGGATTCATGAGATATAACCGTTTGTAGCGTGTGTACCGAAAATTCCACTTGATGTAACAATCAGACCGATTTCGGCGACCAACATTTCCATCATGTCTCCATTAATTTGAAGTTTCATTCATTAAAAAGTGCAACTAATGGCGGTTCTAACGCTACAAAGATCAAGATTGGCAGTTAATGCCGTAATTAGGTATGACTATTTCCACTGTCAATGCCAAAATTCGAACTGATTCAGCAGCTGGACCGATTTCAGGGACTAAAATCTATACTAGATCATCCTTAAATCCAGAGTTGTAATATTTATTTGAGAAGTGCACGCTATGTCCTTTCAAACGACACCAAATTCAATGTCGGCTCTCAATCGCTTCATTCGATATAACCATTCGACGAGAACACGAGTTTTTGAGTACTCTCGAAAAGGACTCATGGAAAAGGAGCTTAGTGATAAGTCATCCAATAGGTAAGATTATTGTCGACTTTTATTTATTTAATTTACTTTTATCAAGTTCCTATCATCCCAAAACATTGCACAACTTTCCAATAAAGGTACTTCCGTTTTATTATTATTATGTAATTGACTAAATAATTAAAACTAAATAAGTTTGTTGATTTGTTGCCGTTAAAAAAATAATATAATGTAATTTCATATGTTAGGGAAAAAAAATGCTCACAATTAAAAGTCATCAAAACTTCACGCAGAGAGCTACATAACATTGGACTACGTTCCCATTATTCCTAGGTGGAACTTTAAATGCACTGTTAATGTCCTCAAATTGTGATATCTCGTGAATCCATTGAAGCCAACCTTGGCTTTTGTATCGTTAGAAAGGGCGTAGCAGGCACTTTTAAATGATTTATTAGAAGTCCGGAAGTCCGAAAGTGCAGGTGTCGGTCACTAAAGTCGGTCAAAGTGTTCGAACAAGAGGAAATGGCGCGCAAAAATATTAATATCTCGTCTAGCCATTGAGTGCCACTCTTGAATTTTATATAGTGAGAAATGCCATACAATGTCCATTTTAATGAAATATTGAAACACCGAATTCACCATGTGACAAGTGTCCATATTGGCCACTGAACTTGATCAAACTGTTTGACCAAGTGTAGCTGATTGTTTCAGCTTAGGATAATAATGTTTAGAGTCATTTTAAAGAAGGCAATCTCACGATTAAAATGACACCAGAAAGAAGCTTATATTTTAAATAGAGGGGAGGCTATTGCAGAAACAGTTTCGCAATTCTAGTCCATTTGGGCTCTGGGAGCGAAAAGTAGGTCCTATTAAAATGCATGTATCTAGAGATCTGAGCGAGAGAGAAAAAATGGTTTAAATTGGTTTCTTCAAATCAATTCTTCTACATGTGTGCCGATTTTCGTCCAAATCCAAGATAGTCGAGCCTTTTCGCTGGTCGATTTGGCGTGGAATGACCTCATGTTCATTCCTTCTACTGAACGGATCGAACTTCTGTTGGACCCTTCGAACTTCTGCTGGTCGATTTGGCGTTGAATGGAATAGGATGATTTTTTAATTTGTAACAGAACATGCATTTATGCAGCACTTTTCGACATAATCTCTGCCAATGTCGATGCACTTGTTCAGGCGGTTCAGCCATCTTTGAAAACATTCCTGAAAATCCTCTTTTGTGAGATTTCCAAGAATGAAATGAATCACCCTGTGGAAACGAGGTTGAGCTAAAACTGCGACACCCAAAGAATTTCGGAGTCCTTCTGTTATTAATGTAACATACGAAGTTTCATGTAACGCAAAGTTTATAGAACGTCTATTTTATGCAATTTCGCAGTCAATTTTGAACGCTTACTAAAAACAGGGCCATGAAGCACATGAAACCTGTACGCTGTGAGGCTTAATGGTATTATTAGTGAGGCTTAATGGCACTTACGTGTCGGCGTCTCCTTGGTGGCATTTTCTGGGCTAGTCGGTGCGAATCCACTTCCGTTCGCGGGACTCAGCTGGTCCAAACCTGGAAAGAAAATTTCATCTCAGAAATCACATTGCGTGCAATCTTGGATCGATTATCTATTGAGAAATGGAACATAATGCTTTTTTTTCTACTCTCTCCTGGTGCGGATCCAAAGCGAATGTGTTTCATTTCGAACCGATTGACCGACAATTTGAGTTTCAATCCTTTTTCATCTGTTGCTTCGCCTCGTAACTGTTCCTTTTTCTCCGAAAAATCTCTGATCAACACAGATCACTCCGATTTTCCGAACGGTTTTTCAGCAAATCACGGTTTAAAGCACTAAACTTTGTCAATCGCAAAATGTCACTGCTTGCAATGAAATTAATCAATTCGTTAAAACAAAACTAAGACAAAACTGCTACGAACACACACATCGCACAAATTTCAGAGATCTAATGCTATTTTAGGAAGCAACTTTTATTTAAGGTACAAACATAAAAAAGGGCAATCCACCATTTTATGTCACCATAAAGAGTGAATCCAGAGCGCGTGATACGTGTTTTTGATCATCTTGATTGGAATGTCATGTAATATGTAAGTACAATTTCATTTTGTGTCAATAGAGCCTCAGCCTCGCTCTTAAGATTGCACACTGTTTCTGATGGTCTTTGGAAAGCGTGATTCAGCGATAGCTGAACATTTGGGGGGAGAGGTCAAGTATGATGCAACCTGTCACAAAAGTCGTCGCATCATACTTTTGCAATGCAAATTAATCTTCGGTGACGTCATGTGGAATCAAAGGATTTTCATGCGAAATATGAATAACAAAACCACCATTTTTGTTTCATTGCCCTAGTTTTCATGGGGAAATGTTACTGGTTCCTCCAAGCTATTGAGCTGTCCATTCAACCCAAAAAGAAGTCGGACCATTAACGGCATCTCGTCAAAAGTCAAAAGTCGGACCATAAACTGATGCCGTTTATGGTCCGACATTGACATGGTGACATTTTCATAACGCGAGTTACAGGTGACGCGAGTCTCACAGTGATTTTTTTCTTAGATGATATTCAACATACGATGTCTCACTTCTACTTTACTTCACGATGACTCTCCGTTTTTATTTATGTTCTTTGCGACTTCGTTTCCTCCTTCGTACGACTTACGTACTGCCCTTGTTCTATCCTTGACCATTCTTGGTTAGTCTTGGACGAGAGACTCCCAGACCTTTGGGACTGTCGCAGAAAGGGATGCTGCAAAATTCCCAGCTGAGATCATCGAACGAGACGAAGCACCAGGGCCGGTCGTTCATTCCCGGATTCCGACAGTAGTTCGCGTCCTGTTCCGATACAAAATCGCAGAAGTTTCTCTCAAGATCCTCAGAAATTCCATTTTTCTGGTCTTGGAATGAGAGATGAGACAGGATGATATCCGGCAGCGGTTTGTCCCCGGGCATGTCTCCCCACGCGAGACACTCCTTCCCGGTTTCGGTGCGGCTCTCCGACCCTATATATTCCTTTCCCTTCTCCGTCATCCGGCATTCCGGATACACCTGTTGCACTTCAATTTCACCTGAAATGAAGACGCTAGTTACTAGACTAGGGTTATTTGCAGTCGCAATTTGTCACAAACCCACAGCACGATCCAGCAAACTGGAAAGAGTACTCCTAATTATTAATGGCTCCGTACATAATTGGAATTTCATACTGAGACAACATTGCCATGAAGTCTTCAGTATATCCAGGAAGCCTAAACTCCTTGAAATATTGGCATCAGCACACTGCAAGTCCGGTCTGTCGCAACAAAGCAGCTTCAAAATTCGTTGACTTCATAGGTTTGGCCATTTAAAAATATAGACAGGCCTTTCTTAGCTGTATTAGCTATCCAAGAATGCATCCGACGGTGGTCCACTCCCCTCCTAGAATTTCTCTCGAATGCCGATGGCTTTGAGAATGTAGTTTCCCCTCTGATGATTCCTATCGTACTCGTGAAAATTTATCAAATTTCTTACTTCGGGAAATGAGCGATGCCATCGAGAATTTCCAACCAAGAGCAACATATCTGAGACGTACTCACATTCCATGAACTATCCACAAGAATATGTTTCAAGAAAACCTATTATCTGGGATCTTGGGACTTATATAACATCTAAGGAAGAGTTTCTTTTTCCTCTAACTGTTGTTTGTCTGACACCAGTGTCATCATTTATGCCACAAGAAGACTCACTCGGCTCGCATCGGCCTCCGCCATCGCAGGCTCTCATATCGGCCGGGGCGCAGAAAACCACATCGCAGTATTCCCAGACGGACGAAGAGCCGGTCGCGGACTGGACGTGGCACCAAGGACCACCCGGGTTCCCATTTGGGTTCCGACAGAAGTTGTGGTCGTCGGTGAGGTCGTCCGTGAATGCCGACAGTCTCAATGTGTATACGTTGTCGCCGAGTAGGCTTCGATCGCTGAGCCATGGGATGCACCGGGTCCCCGAAATTGTCCTGTTCTTCACGCCCATGTATTCTCCTCCCTTCTGTGTCTTCTTGCATTCAAGAATCCCTGAATTTCCAAGATAAGGCGAAACGGTGACCATGGAATAGTACTTCATCATGTCAACGAAAGTCCATGAGAATGGTAAGAAGAAAAAAAAACAATTTGAAAACCTTAAGCGCTGAACGTGTTGCATCACTCCATGCTACCAGAGAAAAAAACTCATTTCACCTCCCATCGCCCCGATTTCAATGTGCGTCTTTGCTCACTCATTATTTTATTCTTTTACGTGATCATATAACAATCGCAGACGCCCACTGTTGGTTGTCGGCGATTGTCATGCATTATTTCCCAACTGCTGAATGTGCATA
>CAJPEV010005858.1:0-12769 GCA_905338385.1 Darwinula stevensoni
GGAGGCGAATCCTGAACCAGGAGGCGAACGGGAATCACGGGGCTCCAAATCCGGTCTCGGTCAATGCAACGGCCTGCAACACGACCTCGCCGAGCCGACCTGCCCTCCGCCATGCACATGCAGCACGTTTCCCTGTCCTTTTTTCCGCTTCCAGCCATGCCGGCACTCCCCCCAGTGTTGCCCCGCTCTCCGGGACCAAGAGCCACTCAAACACTACACATCTCCTTCCACACTCTAAGATGATATTGGGAAGTTATCCGTCATTAGAGATCCAGTGGTTCAGAGCCTGCAGAATGTTCAGGAATGACTGAGTTAACCATGATAAAAAAGCCAACATGTTGTGGATTAGACACGTGCGCATTGGATAGAGTGAAGACTGTCCGAGTAAGATTCCGAGACATCCGCAAAAGTGTTTTCTCTATCGGTCATTTGGTAAGCGATCGTATTATTATATATATTCTCTCCACTAATTTCATGTGAGAGTGAAGGAGAAAAATACCCAGATCATGAGCCTGGTAGCCGGTCGGCCTACAAGTCTTTGCCTTTCCAAGTGGTAGGCCAAGCGGTGAAGATTAATCAATTCGCTGTAAGGATATTAAGGCCGAGAGGAAAGCTGAATGGAGGTAGTGTAGAGCTTGCGATGACCGCAGAGCAACGCGATGCTGTTAACATTATGCGGAAAGAAGCGCGTATAGGCGACGAACCACCATCCAATACCCGAACTGCAGTGGCCGGGGACGCGAGACATTTTTTCGCAGATCAGTTCCGCGGCAGCCCTTCACAGAGTGGCGCATGACGAGACGACCCGGGAACCAATAATCCATGAGGGCCATGGATTATTAGCTCGCTCGCAAACTAGACATTTTGTCCCCCTTCGCGCTCTCGCCCGCCGCGCAACGCCCGTCCACAGCTCTCCAAAGTTCATTCTGAAAAGAAAAACCTTGACCCCAAGCCAGTCTATGGTCTGACTGCTCCGACCTCTCTCCATACCCTGCATTTCATGTCTCGTTGGTTAGGTACGGTCGGAATCACCCCATCTTTCTGTCTTTCGCAGGACCCAGGTGGGGGGTCTAGAAACCTAATCCCCTGTAGGCCTCTCGGCGTTACACCTACCAGCTCTTCGTTGCCAGAAAAGCAGCACTCATCGCTCGCTAGCATTACCAGAGTCGCGAGTATAATGCGAGGAATAATTGTCTCTATGCAAGATCGACGAAACAGACAAGATTTAATTTCTAAAGATTTCCAAAATGACTTTTCCCTTGTATGCAAAAAGTAAGCCATTTCCGGCACAAGATAACCTCGTCCCTTCCCGAGGCTCTATTTTCACTCGCAACCGCAAACTAATGTTAAAAAGCCGCTGACGTTTAATCATAAGGAAGCAGCCAAGCCAAGTTTCTTCGCTCCGCATACCTATAGGTCTAGCATAACTCTCAAGTCCATCGCCTAGTTGATTATTGCTTTCATCACCATAAACCATCTGCAAGTACAGATAACGTTATTAACTTTGTGACATCTGAGCTTCTCTACCTATCAATATTTTTGGAAGGAAACGACGATCTCCTGCATTTCAGAACAATTTACGTTTTCAAGCAAAAATATGGCGTGCTGTATGCTCTTTCCTGCAAAACTAAAAAATAAAAATATATCTGCCACCATTCAAAGGTTTCATGCTTTCCAAAGTCACCGCCCGTACCAGGCTCCCAAAATATCCGCGGTTCAAAAGCTTTTTTCTTTCACCCAAAGTTTACCGTTTACTTCAGTCTGCCTCGGCGAGCATGACAGCAAACCTATCCATTCACTCGACTAGACCAGGATGATATGGTGTGGAGTGGATTCGCGGAATACCTTATTGAGAATAGATCACTGCAAGTTATGAGCAGGCTAATGATGACTAGACCAGAATAGAATGGTGGGTGTAGGCACTTTTACAGGAAACCATCCATAGCACAAAATATGTTCACTGGTTGAGTGTGTTTTTTCAAGGCTGTGACTAAAAGCGACGCAAAGAGCCAATTTGTGAGTCATATGGTCTTACGGTTCAGCATGAGTCAACCACCCATGGGTACCCTGGCTCCTTTTTGGCCACTTCGTAAAGAATCTATCTTAGTGGCTCAGTATTCACTTGTGTGAAGTACATACTGGCGAGGTTGTGGGTCCTGAAAGGACCGCATACTGATGTTTGCAGGGTGCACCAGAAAAGTCTGCATTGGAAGTGCAAGATGAAGGGAGCACATTTACTTCATAGGTCGTGCCTTTCAAAAAATTCGGGACTGAGAAAACACCTTCACTTCTCCCACATCCAAGCTGCAACTCCTCAACATTTTCACGACCAGACAAGTTCTGGTACCCTTTCCGGCGACAAAATTCCACCGTCTCGTATTCCTCTCTGAGAGGATTGACAGCAATGAAGTTTAGTATTATTCTTCATGTCTCAACACAGTCTCGTTCCAGAAAATTTGAAGCTCCATCTCCCCGGGATTGTGGAGATCGCTAAGCCTCGCTTTTTGGAGATGTGAATTTCGTTCCGGGATCTTTTTCTAACCCTCCTGGGACGCTTTCGGAGAATGTGAAATACCAAATGAAAGACGTTGACCTGGAGGTGACATGTATTTTATTGCTTCCGGTGCATCATTTCGCCATAAAAATGAAATTAGATGCCGTTAATTTAGGCTTAGCGCGATGGCTCGGGTCCCGTCCTCCAGTGTTGTCGGATATCGTGTCTTAGTTATGCCAGATTCATGACTTCTTTGGCCTCACTATCGTTGTCTGGATCTTCCCTTTTTAATGCAGGAGACATTATTGGGCTGAATTCATTGGATGTGCTGATACTGAAACGGTGGTTTGCAGTGACCAATCGATTTGTTGGAATACAGAGATATCTCATCCGGACAACCCTAAATGAACAGGATGGCAGCACTCGTGTATGTCATGCTTTCTCAAGGCACTATCTTCTTGGAACGAGTCAAAATGGTTTGAGGAACTCAGGATAAGTGTAATGTTCCCCAACCACTCAAGTGGTTCATGAAACTCGAAAAACACGGTCTAACTTCACACGTTCACTGTTAACACATTGCGTACCAGACATTTTACCCCGTCATTCCGCCGCTCTGACCTCAGCCACTTTAGCCTGAAGCTCGTTGCCTATAAGGCTATAGGCTAGGCGAAAGGACTCAAAAACGGATATCTCCGTGAGCTGTACGCAGTATTTAGCGGGCCATGAGAGACTGAAACGGGCTGCGATTGGCCTAACGTTACACGCCCTGAACGAGTTGTGTCGAAGACGAGGGATAAATCCTTATAGGCCAAATTGGTCTGCAGGTAGAAGATTGAGTTCCTTACGGACGGAAAAAGGTAGGCCTAGGCCTAAGCCTGACCCAAAGACAGTCCGTCGGCTTGGCCTAGGCCAAACGTTGGTGAGTTCCATTGGGAAAGGGGAATGCGAGGTTCAGAATGAAGAAAGGTAAACCCTTTGAAATTTGTTTTCACACTCCTACATTTAGTACTGAGTCAAACGCTGAAATTATTTTGAAAAGTTCCATACACAGTGCAGAGCATCAACGTCTGGCCATGGCTGCCCCAAGAGAATTGAGTTTAGGTTGTGCGCTAAAAAAGGAAAGAAGAAACACCCAGCTCTGGTAAATCTTGAAGTTCACCTTCTGTCCTCGTCTGGATCACAAACATTTGCAGAAAGGGCATTCAATGTATCTTGGTGCTTGTCGGAGGGGAAAATAACTGGAATCTCTAATTCTCTCCATTCAAACATTTCTACAGATGAACCGTAATCTCTTGTGAAGATCTTAGATTATTGAACAGTTCCTGCAGTTCTATGACATGATTTATTTCCATAAGTGTGAGGAATAAGAGTTTCATTTTGTTTCAGGAATTTTTTTCTATTGGTCAAAATCATTTCGCGCAAAAACTTGAAAAAATTATTTAAATTTCATGATTTGATGATAAAAGTTCTACAATTCTGAAGCCTTGACTAAAATAAATTTATTGCGATTATTTTCGCTCCCAAAAATACGAGGCATATGAGTAAACCGAAAATCATGGCTTCCCAAACTGACGACTAAAATAAAATCATTTTTGGCTGACTAAAATATCATTGTTCCATTGACAACAGGGATGGAATCGCTAAGTCGACAGTTAGGCGCTATCTTGCGCCGGTTGCTAGAACCTATTTCATGTTATGTAGAATTCCACATTTGAGCAATATCGACATGGCTTGCGACTAAGTGGGCTAAAGCTAACATACCAGTGAGAGTGATCCCTTCTATTGCATTTTGAAAAGGAATTTAAATTCCTCTGTTAATGGTTATAGAATCTGTTTGCGAAGGCGCGTAAATAGTGGCCTATGAAATTGCTAGTTGGTTACCCAGTTGGTACTCCGCCTCAAATTGGAACTCATTCCCTGGTCGGGAGCTTGAGGTTCGGTTGATTGGACGGGGGAGAAAACTTCAGGAAGAATAGAACAATCGAATATCGTTAATATCATCAGGAAGATTTCATTTCTGTTTCGTTGCAACATCGAATTCCGTTTCTGTTTCGTTACCTAGTCCTGAAAATAAGATCTCACTCTGTGACGTCATCCTCGGCAACCGAAGTAAGCAACCTGAGAAGGTATGTTTACTCATGTTTCCCGATATCCTCTATGTAGATCGCGGTACGGTACTTGCTGCTTTCTTCGTATGAAAGGAATTAGAATGCTTGCATAAATGGGTTTTCCATAATCCTTCAATCGTATTAATTCGTCATTGTATTCGTCAACCACATGCTTGATACATGATCGAAAGGAGTATTGTGATCTTCCATGGACCAGTAATATCCCATACAACTTCAAGTTAGAAGCAGGGATTCCCAATGTCTTTGTTTTTGAGTTTCTTAGACTTCCTTTCGGGCGCATTGCTGGACGAGAACTGTAGCATGATGTGTATGTGATTTTTCAATGTATTGAATGATATTGTATAAAGTATGGTCCTGAAAGCCGTTATATTTCAAGCGAGTGTGTCAGTGTCAACATGCTAATGATGGCAGAAAATAGCATTGAGAGACAATTATATGCAGCACTCAAGTTAAGCACATTCCAATTTGATAATGGGTCCTTCTACAATAGATGTGCGGGAGGTGGGAAAAACATTTCTACGGAGAGAAAACCACATGTTTGGTACTCCAAAAAGGGAAAAATGAGGCATAACTGCTTACTCAATCTACCGCGAGATGTTCAACGCATACATTCACTGACTGACGAGAGGAACGTCCACACGCCTTACTGTTCATGGCTCAAGGTGCACGGACAAGGGACAATTGTAGTGAGAAAGTTATGCAAATACATCAAAAGAATAGAATGTGGGGTGCGTCAGTACAATTGTAAGTGATGTGAAACATTGAAACTCAAGATCACAACTAAACATCGGGAGCCATCATTCCGTGCAGGGGTCACACATATACCCCATGTCTGCCGTTACATATGAGTGCGACAGGCGAAGAAATACATAGCAAATCCATAATAAACTATTTCTGACATTCTACCAGAGAACCTGAATGCAATTTGGGAGGCTAAGCGTATGTTCAATAGAAGAAAAACATTTACAGTACAAAACACCTCTAAAGATCCACAAAACTAGATAATATTCGCTGATACACGAAGCATTCAAAACGGACGCCTTCAAGTTATGAACTAAAAGTCAATTTTTTCATCATCAGAAAGTCGATAGAATAACCTAAAACGTTGGTTCATTTTTGACATTCACTAAATAAACGTATAATTAAAAAAATTGAATGATTCATTTGACCTTGTTTGACAAAGCCCAGCTCCGGACAATTTTAGATTTCATTCAATACAGTGAGATGAAACTAAAAGAGCAAGGTGGTGAAAATAACCGACGAGGAACAAAGCATTGCACTCCAGTTATGATCATATGAGAATAATATTTAATTCGTAAAGAAAGGAATAAGTTCCAGGTTATCGGAAATTGTCGCATGACTGGTCATAAGCAAGTCTAAATAACCGACGAGGAACAAAGCATTGCACTCCAGTTATGATCATATGAGAATAATATTTAATTCGTAAAGAAAGGAATAAGTTCCAGGTTATCGGAAATTGTCGCATGACTGGTCATAAGCAAGTCTGGAGAAAAAATAAGATGCCATGACAACTAAAGCACTCTCGAATCAGTTGCGAAAGTTTCATGTATTGGGGGCGACCGAGGTTTAAAATCTACTCCAAACCAGCAAGTTTTTCCTTACGAGGTCAGGAAACCGTTCCTGAAGAATTGTCAACATGAAGCAAGGGAAGGTATGGCAAGATGGAGTCAGATGAAGTCAGAAGTGAGAAGATGAAGGGAAGCAGTGATAAGTAATAAGACCGAGGAGCGGTCTTATTACTTATCACTGCTTCTGTGTCCCGTCCCGAGCAATCCCTGATATGTCTCAGCAATCGGGAATTTCACAAAATTCCAGCTCGATTCCATTCGTTGTCTGTTTTAGTAAACCTATAGAAAGAGACATTACAGCTGTCTTTAACACTCTTCCTACGTTCAGTAGACCTTTTAGCTGTTGGAGTTTATCGTATGACGGGACCAATGGGCCTTTTAGACAACTTGAGAGGTACGTTAGCCAAGGCAGGCATGGTTTCCCCGAGATCGTCTCATTTTTTTCTCCAATGTATTGTTTCCATGCACCGTTGCGCTTGCAAGACTCGGGTTCTATAAGAAATGATCGATATTGTACACTGTTAGCAAAAAGGGTGAAGGGCATAACTTTTAGAAGGATCAGTTCGAAAAAAATGGTTAGACGGCGGCAAAACACCCTTTCCGAAAAGTTTAATATTTGGTTTTTTTCACCTTGTCTGAGGAACATCGCTTTTTTCCATCCCTTTGGATTTGGAGGGTTTTGGAAATTAACCCTTTGTGTTGGAGAACGCAGTTGTAAGAACACGAATACAAGTTCATCCTCTTTGAAGCATTATATTTATCCACTTCCGGAATAATTTTCATAGGATTCAGATATATATTATTCTACAATTCAAAATATTCTTGCAACCAGGTGTTCAGTCTCCAATCATATACTCCATAAATGAGCTCATGTTGATCCATTCCGATTGGAAGACCTAATTCGTGTTCGCCTTATCCAGATCACAGAAAAGAGCAATTTAAGCCCTACCAGCGGCAGGCACAGGTAACGGGAGACGCTCTGCGTTGAATTAGGTTATGAAATGCGCCTTACATCTTGATTTTACATGGCATTTTGCAGTGTTTTCGTGATAAACTCACTTACCCATTGACACTATTTGATGTTCCGAGTCTAGAGGTAATTACTGAACACCCATTCACATTGCGCGTGAGACCGGATGAAATACTAGGTCCGCTGTTGTGATGGTGGGTCCATGGACAGAACTCACTTACCCATTGACACTATTTGATGTTCCGAGTCTAGAGGTAATTACTGAACACCCATTCACATTGCGCGTGAGACCGGATGAAATACTAGGTCCGCTGTTGTGATGGTGGGTCCATGGACAGATATGCTTCATCATGAAAAAGGATACGCGACGAATCACAAAATGTCCCACCCTGCAATGATTGCATTTGCGATCTGAGTTCGCTAATTTGAAAACGTCGCTTCGTCGAACGCCCACAAGCCAATCCTGTTGGTTCGCTGAAAGGTTTGAATCTTTCCGAACACGGAGTCAGCACTCCCAAGGAGATGGGGTCTGAGGACTCAAATAGCAAGGGCGGGAACGAAATCTTCAATATTGCACATTTCTTTACCACTATGGATCCGCAGATGTCCTCCAAATAAGAAGCGGACTCCAATGGGCTTAATATAAGGTAGCATAAGTGAGTTCGGGTATTCATCATCGTTTAGGGTAGGTTGCACAAGCGCGCAATTTCCCCATAAATTCAAGACCAAGGTGGACCAAAAACCGCATTCCTCATTTGAGCGATGCGACCTATGTCCGACCTTGCACTTCGAGAAGTACTCCTATACATCTTTTTAATTTGTGTTCTTTAAGGATGTGAACATAACATGCTGTGTACTAAGTTTGTGTCCGTATTTCTCATTTCTGAATAACATCGTCGGCCCTGTCATTTGAATGACATTTACTGTCAACAGGAGGGAGTTGCATCCATTACAACCAGCATATCGATGGGTTGTCTGCTTCAATGGCCACAATCTCCCTTGGATTGGTGTAAATGTAATGGTCTGCGAGATCTTCCCAACTTACTGTACCAGAATACATTCTATGAGGCTATTTGAAAGAATCAGTGTAGACAGATATACCTCCCGAATTACAGGAACAGAATTAAAAATTAATGCAGGAGTACCTGGATTAACCATAGGAATGTAAGACGCGACTGTCAAGACCTACGGAAATTGTTTGAATTAAAAGGTTTGGTATAGGATTTGGGCAAAATCAAAATTTAATAAAATTATGAAGCATTTACATTGTTTTCATGTTTCTGTGAATGGTTGTAGTTGAAACAGTCCTGAAGAATACAAGCTGTACCATTTGTGCCAACAGTGTAGAGTGCAATGCCTATCGTGGAATTCCCTCTATGAAGGAACCATCATGTGTAGGGGTGAGACGGGCAGGAGCGCGTCATAAAATAGTGTATGAAATGCTTTGAAATACTCACCGACGACACATTTCCCATTGACTCGTATGTCACAATCTTCTCCCTCACTTGTGGGGCAAAAGGGAACATCGCAATATTCCCATTTCCCATTCGGTTTCTGATCTATGTAACACCAAGGACTCCGCACACCGATTGGGCGAGGATTGCGGCAAAAGTTGTTGGCTGAGTCAATTTCTTCCGGGAACATCGAAGTTGAAGCGTAATTATTGTCTGTAGTACCGAAAAAAGTTGCAACCCAGGGTTGACAAGTAGACCCAGAGATGGTGACATTCTGCTCTCCAACATACTCTCCTCCCTTCCCTGTCATCTTGCAATTTGGCGGGTCTAAAATGAGAATAATCTCTGTGGAGCGAAAGGATGATAAATGGCTGCAGGTGGAAAGAGACACGAACTCATGTTATGGCAGAAGGGAATGTCGCAGTACTCCCACTTGGTATCAGCGTCAGCGACGAAGCACCAAGGCCTTTTTCTGTTTGGTCCAGGGTTCCGACAGTAGTTCTTGTGTATTTTTGCGGCACCATTGAGGAAGAAATACCTTTTGTCATATCCAGAATAAGAGTCTTCCCAATTTGATATTGATGGATTGAATTGTTTCATGTAGAAATCCCAAGGCATGTCATCCATTTGGTCATCCCAATAGAGACATGTTTTCCCTGTTTCGGTCAGACTCGTGGTTCCAACGTATTCCTTCCCTTTCTTTGACAGAAGGCATTCAGGGTACACATTTCCTTCGTTCCCAACATTTCCTTCGATGTCTTCTCTAACATTCGGGCAGAAGGGAACATCGCAGGCTTTCATTACACCATTGACATAACAGAAAGGAACATCGAATTCTCCGTTTGGGTTGCGGCAGAAGTTGTGTAGCTCCTCTACGCCCTCTGAATCCGGTATAGCCCTATGCATATCGGCGAGACTTCGGAAAGCTTTATTCCAAGGGTCGCATGGAAAACCTGATACGGCCGCGTTCCTTCTTCCAATATATTCGGCACCCATTTCTGTCACCTTACACTCTGGAACTGATTAATAATACCCAAGTTCAGAAATTGGCGCGTAGAAATTGACGGAAACACGATCCTAATATCTGCCATGTTATTCCATTGAAATGGCAACTGTGACACCCAAAAAAGCAAGGTCAAGGGTTGCCATTCAGATAAACTAAAATACTGGAATTAATAGAGCTTTGAACGTCAACAATCACAGTAACGACATAAATTGTCCTAATGTTTCCTATTTTTGACTGCCTCTCCAACAAGACATGGCGCCTGAAACTCAATACACTCTTCAGGCAACAATGCTACTCTTCTTTTCTAAGGCACAAACTGGTAGTTATTTGGTTTGCTGCATGCGGAGTAAGATAAGATTGAGTGAAGGTCACCATTTAGGATTGTTTCTGATTTTTTTTCCCAATACCCCTCTATTTGTGTCTCGCTTCGCAATAAATAAATCAATCGGACCCCTGTTTGAAACACCATATGGAAAGCAAGTGCTTTTTTGTGCCATTTTACGGGATGAGTTGCAGACTTTTGAACATCATCGTCAGACTGACCATCCTCTATGTTTATTGCAGCTAGCAGAAAGCCCTTCTCCCGTAAATTAATGTCACAAAATTTAAACTTTCTGAAGATTGTTGTTCGACGCGTAAAACAGCCTCCACATATAATTATTATTATTGATGAATTACTGTTTCTGGCCTACCAAGAAGTCGACTTCCTTATGCTATAAAATCAAAGGTCAGATGGGACAGCCAAACCATCATTGTACCAGAAGCGCTTAATTGAAACACATACAGGGTGTCCGATATATCAGGAATCATTGACTTTTATGCCTTAACCTATAGCCCAGAAAGCCATAGCCTGATAGGCTTCGCACGTATTACTAACGCGCTAGCCTTACAAGAGTAGACCGCAAAAATCTATGATTCCTGACAAACCGGACACCCTGCATAACTTCTTTTGAGGTTGCCACAACTGCAAACAATGCGCTGAAAGTTGACAACAGCCTATAAAATCTATTTCAGCTCTCATGTATTAAAAAACAAGATTAACGACGCTGGCGTCAAGTCCACACCAAAAGTCAAGATTGCTCTGGCCATGACCGGACATTGCTCTCAAATAGAAAGATTGAACTATGGAACGTTGGGAATGAATCATTGGTTAGACGAGAGCAAGATGCCCCTATTCGGATGGAAACGGTGCTGGAAACTACCATTAACACCACTACCACCTCACCCACTGTCAAACAATGTGGGGAATTTTAGTTTGAGGAATCAAGTCGACCAAAATGTAGTCGAGAATCTATGCGGAATAGATCGTGGACACTCTGCCTGGGTCTACAGCTGCATCCTCGAAGACGATATCACGGACACTACCACCAGTTCGATGCGGATCAAGTAATCTTCCGATAGGACGATGACCCAAGGCAGCCAGCCAAAATGCAGTGCAATTAACTCAGGAATAAACCAACAAGCTCCTGCATTGTCTACCGCAATATCCTTAAACTAATCCCATCAACAACTTGAGGGATCTCACGAAGGGGCACCCAAAGGCTAAGACAAGGGTATGCTGGTAAGTATGTATGCAAGGGTATGACAAGGGTCTCGCATGCGAGAGTTGTCGCGAGTCCATGTCAAATTCACCAGAGTGGGTCGAGACGATTGAAAGCATACGGAGGAGGGCTGCGGCAACGCTGAACGCTAACTGAAAGTAAACTACATGAAATATATTGGTGAATAGAATGATTAGAAACTAATGAAGACAGAAACTGCCCTAATGGATGAGCTTCTGATAGGAGTTGCCAGCTGAAAGAGTGGGTTTCAGATACCAAATCTTGTTGGAGTGTTACGGCAGCGCTAAGTGGGAAACAGTAATTTTAGTCGTCACTGTTTGTTAGGCTAGTATATACAATTTTATTTGGAGTTTTTTCTTTAACCACTGCTTACAACTCTGTTACAATATATCTTCTTTCATACTTCTGTCATGTTCCTGCAGGGCACAGATTGCTCCTCGCGCGCAAATCACCCACATGATAAACACCTCATTGCGCAGATATGGGATCAGATGCATTATAGAAAACGGCAAATTTTTAAAGGGATTCACCTGCATCCGCGCATGCGGGTATGTCGCAGTACTCCCATTGAATCTCCACGTCATCGATGAAACACCAAGGTCTTTCCCTTCCGGACGGGTTCCGGCAGTAGTTCATCTGAGACCATGCATCAAAGCCGAGGAAATTAACTTCATAACCCATGTTCTTCTTGGCCTTTATCTCCAGGATCCACGCCGATGATTTCGAAGACTTCGTTTTCGGTATCGTCAGGTTGGTCTCGAAATCACTCGGAATTCCGTACGGCATCGCGTCCCACCTTAGGCAATCCCTTCCTGATGCCGTCTCATTTCTCGTCCCGATGTACTCTCTTCCCTTCTCCGTCAGTAGGCATTCTGGATATTTTTCTCTTTCTGTGAACGATGAGGTCGTGCATGCGAATATCAAGTAAACGGGAGAAACTCGCACTCGAGCCCAACCTCAGGATTTTGGGGCTGTTATATCTGATGCGACTGTTCATTAGCAAGAATGGAAGGATTCTAAACACTGGGACTTGAAATTCCATGAAATATTTTTAGAAACTCTCAATCTGTACATTACTAACAGGCAACGTGGTCTCGTATAGTAGTAGTTCTATTGAAATATTAGAACACTCCGGACAAAGTATTATAGCAAAGGTATTTTTAAGAGAAAATTTCATCATTGCATTCGTGCGGCGAGAAATGCCAAATCAAGTCTGAGTCATTTTCACTCATGAAGCATGGCATCTTCTCTATCGTATGACTTAATGCAAGTCAGCGATCCCGTGTTTTAAAATGTTTATTCTAACTGCAGATAATTCAAAGCTTGAAGACGATTTAAGTCCTGCAAAATCATCTCTAATAGGGCAATTATTCCAGGATCTCGGATTTGTGGAAAGTTTACGGAATACGGAAATTGATCACTTCCGTATCTTCGGGAGAAGTACGCGGTTATACCACGTAACTCACCGACGCAAACTGTGCGATCCGTGAACGAGCTGTGCCACCTGCCACACGAAGGCTGACACCGCGCCTTGTGCGTCAGAAACCCATCAGAGAAGTGCTGAG
>CAJPEV010005861.1:0-12725 GCA_905338385.1 Darwinula stevensoni
AAAAAAAAAAAAAAAAAGGGGGGGGGGGGGGGGGGAATGTCGAACACCACTGAAATGCACTTTCCCAACTATTGCATCGTGTTTCAGCGAAAGACAGCGGTAAAATTTGGACTGGCATTATAAGTTAAAGCAGACAAACTCGGTCGTCTCTGGCGTTTGTGAGTTGTGATCGTGAACGAAATATGCACTTGCTTCAGACTTTTTTTTTCCTGGAATGAGGACAATGAATTTGGATTGAATTCATGCTTTTGATATTGACCTCATGCATGAACTCATGAACTTTTCTCTCGTAAACTTTATGTTATTAAAGTGTACGAATACGTTTCTGACTTACTTTAATGCGATACCTGTGTGATGGACTCTGGCTACCTCCCCTCACTCCCTTTACCTTGGGCATCTGCGTTCCAACCACACTGGATGGATCATGGAAGTTGTTAAGAAAGCGTTGAAAGACTAAACTGTCCGAACTGCCATCGCACTTACGATTCCTGAGATGCGTGCATCCAATGCATGCATCTCCGTCGGGGATGTTCAAAGGGAGAAACGCAAATGTCAGTATTCTCCGTGCAATCTCTATTCACTACCGCGTATGGAAGAGAGCAGTGGGGATAATCCACCCTCCCGCAAACACACGAGAGACATAATTTTCTAGTTAGTCTCGTCGTTTTGGGTTCTTTTCTTCATTCTATTTTCATGATATTCACATGCTCAAGCGAAAAGTGCAGATGCTCTTGAGATTAACGAGGTATACTGGTTCTCGAAATAATCTTTTTGTAATATTGAAATATTGCAGTCTCTCGGCCTGGTTCCGACTACTCTTGCAAGGTTCCAATAATAATAAGAAACTTTTAAAGGAGTTTTATTTTCAGAAATCTTTCTTTAAAAACATGTAAAGGACATTGCTTTCAGATGCAAGCCTCCCCTTACGAATTTTTTAAATTTTAATTACAATATACTCGGCTCTCGATAAACTCGTGGTTCAACGGAAATTCGAGTTGCAGAAAATTCGAATTATGGAGGTTTATTAGACTCTATACCAGGGGTGGGCAAACATTTTAGCCTGTGGGCCTCACGAGAAACCACATAAGACTTCGCGGGCCACAGCTGTTTAGTTGTCCTCCCAATCATCTTCAAGCTCGGCAAATATCCTTCTGTCGCGCCTACAGATCCCTTGCCCGCCTGTGCGCTGCCAGTTGCCTGGATAGTTGGAAGGAGCTGTAACACTTGATCCCTTGGAAGGGTCTACTTAGTCATGCTGGGATGAGTGTCTGAGCTCTCGCTGCGGGCCGCATTTCGTTGCTGCAGGGGAGGGAACAGCTGGCGGGTCGTTCGAAATGCTGCCGCGGGCAGCATTCAGCCAGGGGCCGTAGTTTGCCCACCCCTGCTCTATACACTACAAAATTGTACATACATGTATACAGTATTACAAAACGTGTAATACCTCATTTTAGCATTCTCACTTGAAAAAGTCAGTCAGAAGAATTTGGCTTTTTTTTTAACGGCACCCTCACGTTCGACAATGCTTTCCAATCGCAATTTCAATCGCATTATATTGTAGCCATGGTTGACGGCGAACCATGACTACAATATAATGAGATTGAAATTTTGCAGAGCTTTGTTAAGGTCACATCTAGTTTGGCATAATACTTTCGACGCAATTGCGCATTTGGAAAACATTGTCGAACGTGAGGGTGCCGTTAAAAAAAAGTCAAATTCTTCTGACTTACTTTTTCAAGTGAGAATGCTAAAATGAGGTATTACACGTTTTGTAATACTGTATACATGTATGTACAATTTTGTAGTGTATAGAGCAGGGGTGGGCAAACTACGGTTCACGAACACTACTAACTGGTCGACAGCAGGGTGCAGTACTGATAAATTACAGGCACAAAGACCTCGTGACTCATCACAGCCTTCACTTTTCCAACTGACCAGAATGGGAACCGAAGACATGAATCATCTCATTCTTGGGACAACCGGGGCTGCAAGAAGTGGGGTTAGATTGCTGTAAAGTTCGTCTCTGTACTTGTACAGGGAAAATAGAAAAAGCAGAGCAATAAATTAAGTGTTATGGAGAAATTTGTCTTAGCACAGTTCGAGTCTTCGAGGGGAAAAATGCATTGTCCTTATGAGGCTTTCACCGGGAAAGGCATTAACTTCGAGTCAAAGAGGTTGGAATTCTCAAGAGTTGACTATATGCGATTTCGTAAGAGTTAGATGATTGTTCATCTCAAGATAAAATCGTTCAGTCATCGCTGGGATCCACGCCATCTGTTCAGATCTGTCGGCATGGAGCTAAGAAGGTGGAGGTGGTAATGGCTTACCTTGCCTCCAGCCTTGCGTAACTGGATGTGCCTCGTTGCCCTGGCCGTGGTTCCCTCCCCCCCTCTGGAGGCTTCGTCTCCAGATACTCCATGGGTTCAACTCAAATTAGTTCATTTCCCCTCGAGATAACGTCATGTCTGGCTCAAAAAAGATGACTGGTCCGGATTTGAAGGCCAATTGCAATGTAAAAAAAAATACGAGAATAACTCCGGAGTCCAAAGGCGAGGAGGAAAGTTGAGAAAAAAGAAACAGAACCCGAATTGCACAGCACCTTAGTTTGAGTGTATGTATTTGTGTGTGCTTTATTTTCTCTGAAGCTGAGTGGTAGGTGGTCGTGAGCTGGACGGGTTGCCCAGAAAGAAGGGAAACAAATCTGTTTCCGTCAATAATTTCGGTGCAACCTTCGATAACATCATTTGCATAGTTGCGTGATAGAGACCCAAAATGGACTGTGACTTCATTGTTGTCTCGCTCGCCAACAGCTCCCTCTGTCCAAGAGTGTTAAGAGAATGAAGATTGCACACTGGAAATTCATAGGAAACAAGATTAATTTTATTGACCCCAAGTATTCACACAAGACTTGTGGGGGTGCTAGGAAAGATGGCGGGCTAGTGATCCCTTGACGACTAGTTCACATCTTTGCAATGCTTGTAGCACCTTTTTAAACGACACACGACAAAAAAAAAAACGAGCGACTGTGTTCAACAGGAAGCGTAGAAAACATTGGGGACGTGCGAGGACGAGTTTCTGGTACGATGGATTTCCCTGAGACGACGGCGAGATCACATTAAAGACTTGGCCAGTTTGGATATGTCGTTGAAATTGAGCAACTAGAGAAAGCCAAGCACGTCCACATTCAGTCACATTCGGGCAAAAAGAGATCATACACTGAGGTCCAGTCAACGGGAGATACACTGGGCGGATGAAAGAAGTAGAAGAAACACGGTTGGTCGAGAGGCAAGGAACCAAAACAGACTAGAACTTCTCGCATATGGCTTGGATGCATCCAGAAAAAGGGTTTCATCACAGTCAGAAGACGCATGACCGTCAAGTGTGAGGGGATCGAGCGATATGGATGAAGAAGGAAACCTTGTCGTCCGTCTCCTGCCCGCACATGTTACATTTGAAAGGATTTTGGTAACCATGATAGCCCATATGCAAGGTGTACATGAGGACCTCCTTGAAAGCCATGTCGCAATACTGACACGTGTAGATTTCTGGAGGCTTGGTCTTGGGTTTGGGTTCTTCTTTGGGACAACTCTTGGGTCTTTCCGGGAGTTCCGGGGAAGGCACGGAGTCTTCGTCCTCCAGCCTTTGTTCCTGGAGCTTCCAGGCAATTCTCTCCAGCTTCTTCGCCTTCCCCTTCCGCCGATTCTTTGGAGAGGGTGATGCAGGCTCTTGCTGGACGTTTTTCGACTCCTTGCTCAAGTCTAGGGGGCTGTGCGAGGCCGGATCCTCCGTCCGGGTTTGGTCAGTGCTCCAGCATGGACTCAGGCTCCGCTTTGGCGCTGGGACGACAGAGATGTCGTCCATTTGAAAGCCGATGGATTGGTTCCCGTACTTGACCGGAATGTGAAGGGATGGGGAATTAGTGTGATAACTTAAACCCTGGCTGTCTGCACCGTTCGTTGATCCTTCGGCTGCGGCATGGATGAGAAGATGCTGTGAGAATTGTCCCCGATCGGAAGTGTGAAACTCGCAAAGGTTGCATCTCAGTACATTCCTGGCAAGGATGGGAGAAGGCTTTCCCAATCCTTCAGAGAAATCCTGTACCTGGATCATCTTCCCCGGCTCTGGCAAAATCGGATCCAGGAAACCCAATGGAGGAAATGGAACCGGCCCCTTGTAAACTCGACTCGGAGGAGACGGTCCCGGAGAAAGCTTATCCTCTTTCTTCACTTTGGGTCCTCGACGGCTTCCATAGACATCGATAATCGGCATTGGATTCGGCGAACCGTCGTAATTCAGGACCATATCAGGTTTATGACCGTATTTTCGGAGGTGCAATTTCAAGCTATGGCAGTACTTAGTGGCATACGTGCAATCTGAACATCGATACTGATAAACATTGGAGTGACTCTTCATGTGAGAGTTCAACATGGACTTGTTGACGCAGGTATAAGGACATTGGTCGCATTTGAAAGGTTTGCTGCCAAAATGATTCCGGAGGTGGTATTCTAAATGGTGCTTGTATTCTGTGACGAATGGGCATTTGGGACAGGTGAGCAATTTTTCTGACTTGATATGAACACGGGAATGGTGCCAGAAGGCCACCTTTGTGATGGCAGTGTAGCCACATTGCTTGCATTTGAATGTCTTAACCTTTCCTTGAGAATTGACCTTCGGGACTCGGATCTCTTCCATGTCCTCGTCATCTTCGAATTGACTTCCATGCACGTCTCGAAGGTGATCTCGAAGTTCTTCTTCCTCTCTGCATGTGAAATCGCAATGTCTGCACTTGGGATCTTCCTGGGGCTTCATGATTTCGTTCATCTGCTGAATGGAGTCATTGGAAAGCGTGGATCTGTCTTCGTCCATCATCTCTCCACCGGAAGTGTCACCCTTCGGACTAGGTGTATGGCTATGAGGATTACCCTGAGTGTCGCTGGAAGGAGACCCTTTCTCGCGGGGGGATGAATCCCCCAAGTATAAGGTACTTCCTGTTGTAGTTATTGCCTGAATCGGACTGGCCGAGGGAGTGTATAGCGGCGGGAGGCCGGTGGAAGACATCGTGGTCGTTGTCGTCGTCGTTGCCTTGGAGACCGTGAAATTGAAGGCGAACTTCTCCATGTTGAACACTTGATTGAGGTCCACATCTCGGACGAGGGAACCCGGAGGTAACACCGAGACCCGGCCTTCATAACTGATGGTTGGTGCAGATGAAGGCTCGATGGCCGGGGTGGGCTGGGACACTTGGATGGCTGCCGTCGCTGACCCAAAGCTCATTCTCGACTCCAACTCCGACGCCGACCTGCAATATCAGAATCATGAAGTCAGGGTTCACTTCATCATCCGGTGACCGGATCCTAATGGGCGTAGCAGCATGGCAGTCATACTGTACATCTGGAGGAAAAACAAGCCGGCTGCACGACGTTATTTTGTTTCAAAAACACACCTGTAACTTTGGCCAGCCTCTCAACCCTTCGGGTCCATTACGATATAATATTGCCTCCACCCCCTTTTTTTTCTCGCATACACTTCCCGTATCCACCCCTTACAACCCCACCCCTTTCCCAGCCGCCCACGCCCTCCGTTGCGCTATATTCAGCTGACATTCAGCCACTGACCCCACTCTCCAAATTTAAAACCAGCGACAACAAAGGCAGATGCATACTCCAGGAAGATGATTGACACAACTCAGAATGTTCAAAAAAAGGACAAGAAAAACAAGGATCTTTGTTTTTCAGCGTTTTGTCTCTCCACGGTGTCATCGGATTGCACGTCGGTCGGGAAGAAGCTGGAATTCCCCAGGAGAGACGGTGACGTCTTGGTGTTGGCACCTGGTTTACTGTCACTCATTGAGTCAGGCGGAAAAACAAGACTGGAAATAGACGCATATGCTGGGCAAGGGTTCTCGCAGAGAACAACATCCTCTAAGAAGCGGAGCAAACAAAGGAGGGGGCCAAAAAAATACCCAGAGATAGAAAAGGGAGGTCATTCAATCCCCCTTTCCTCTTTTTTTCCTCTCCCTTTTTCTAACCCTTTCTATTTTTTTTTCCTTTCCCCCCCCCCCCTTCCTTTTCCCTCTTTTTCCCCGAAAAATGTTTCCATCTGCGGGAACATATTTTTTAGACTCTTCACAATAGAAAGCATTCCTCTTTTCAACGAAAGCGTGGCATACCGACTACCGTAGGATTAGGTCTACCCCGCCGGAAATCAAGAAGGAAATCGTAAACACCGCACATTTGCTTTTAACGCACCATATGTTAAATGGAGTAGTTTTGGCTTTCGATACGGAAGGACCATCATGGACTCCCATGTTCGCGGCTACCAGGGAAAAGCGGGCTCGCCGATCATTCCATTTCCAATGACCAGCTGTCATTTTCCGATAGCGGTCAAGCTGGACCCTTGTGTGGACAAGGCTCCTAATTGACATCACTATTCTATTCCATGCAAATCACTAACTGGGTCATCGGGTTTTCTATCGCATTTTCTATCCACTCCCGCAGCTGTCCCCCCCCCCCGTCCACGTTTGTGGGCTGGCGCGATACTTATCTCCTCTGTCTTTACTGATACTCCTGCCAAAATCTGACACATGCCAGGTAACCGGACGGCTCATAACGGCAGGTGACTGTGGGGACTATGGGGGGCCGTTCGAGCCAAATCCCCCTCTTGTGGGCGCTGACTGAAGATGCCCTCAAAGGGGAGAGAAGAGAGAAAAATGCAAGAAAGGAGAAAGAAAGAAATAAGGAAGCCTGTAGGCGTGGTCAGCCAGGAACTCCTAAAGTGACACATGCACATGTGGTCAACAGATTGCATCGGCTCGAGAGGCTGGAAAAACACAGAAGCTGACCAAAATACACGACCGGACAGGAAACACGGGGGATGACCTCTCCTTCCCTTCCGAAAGGAAATGAGAGGAAGACTTTTCGGAAAAGAGAGATGATTTTTGTTCATGTGTCCGTTGCAGGGCTGGCAGGCAACTATATCGACCTATTTTAGACCACCTGGGGGCCGGAAGCATCTGCCCTATCTGCTCCAGCCTCTTCGGAAAATAGAGCATCCCCCACCCCCTCTAACCCCTCCCCCCCATCCACCCACCCGTTGAACCCTTTTCTTGCAAAAGCAACCTAAACCTAATTCTGCCCCGGTTTCGTTTGTATTGCACTGCCGCGACAATGGGCCCCCCTCCCTCCCCGCGAAAACGGAAGGAACGATCAGAACGATAGGAAAACGTTTCCTTCCGTTGGCGAAACTCCAGCAACAACCAGAAGCGTATGGAATGCTACCAATTGTTATGCTCTGCCCTGTCTTCTGTTGAACCCCCCCCCCCCCCCCCCCCCCCCCCCTTGTCCAGGGCTCAATGGATGGGCTGGATTTCCATCAAAATGGCAGAACTAAAAACGGAAATCGAAACAGGAAAAGCGTTGCAGCTAGGAATTTGAAAGTCACGGTATATATCTGAATAACACGCAAGTATTCCGAAAAATGAAATTTTTGTCTGCCGATTTTCCCCCTCATTTTTGCAATTTGGATTGATATTGTCAACAGAAGACAGGGCAGAGCATAACAATTGGTAGCATTCCATACGCTTCTGGTTGTTGCTGGAGTTTCGCCAACGGAAGGAAACGTTTTCCTATCGTTCTGATCGTTCCTTCCGTTTTCGCGGGGTCACAAATTGCGTTCAGTGCTATGGGCAATAATAGAACCAAGATTTTGCTGTCATCGTTATTATTCTCTATGGTTCCTCGCCTAGGGAAAGTTCAAAATAACTACTAGGTGTTTATTGAAAATAATTACTTCCGATAGTGCTTTGGAATCAACCGTCGATAAAAATCTTCCCGGCTCTTTGCCTCCGATCTCGCACCTCTGGACATTCCGAATAGCCGCACGGAACTGAAATCCGATCGTTGATCTCTCACGCCAGGGATTAGAAGACCATATGTCACAACCTTATAAATTCTACATGCAAATGCCGAGTTCAACTCGCCCCCTCAGCACAGAACTCTACACAATGAATTCGCATATTGTTGCGATTTCCGACCCCTCTTATTTCACGTCTCCCCACTGACGAATGAGTTTAGACAATCTCCCATTGGGGTGCATCTTGGGTGTTTTGTACCTATTACTAGTTATTGTAACTCTGACTTAGGTAAATCCCTTTGCAAAGTACACTTTTGATATTTGAACTCGAAAGTATGTAAGAAATACAAGTACTACAATTATATTTATAACATTTTGCATAATATGGATTCTCCATAAATGCCAGAATGACTTTTTTTTACATTCCTACCTTTAATGAGTTTGTTTAGCAGTTTTTAAATATTTTTGAGCCGATGGTATAAAAGCAAATATGAGATGGAAAAATCTTGTTTTACATTCCGGCTGTTTTCTCAAAATGGATTTCTCAAACTTTGTATGCGTTTATCTTGAAAAATAATTATTCAAGAGGCATAATGTTTTGCACTCTTTTCGAGCATTCGTAATCACATATTCAGATGCTCTTTTACGCTTCCAAAAATACATAAAGAAGACACATGTAAAACCAGAAGGCTTCTATTAAGTCATTAATCAACGTATGTAGACCGAACATGGATTTGAAAGAGCACATCGTTGATCATCTGAAAAGGGGGAATATGCATTTCCAAAACTTCTCATGAGACCAAGAAAACGCCCTTTCTTCAGATTGAATACTTTTTTTTTGCACCAGGAAGCATGGAGAATCAGCTCAAAGGCGCATGTTGCTTGTTATTCTTCAATCTGTTAGATGATAGGTCTCGTTCGCCTGAAAATGTTCTAATTTGTATGATAACTCTTTTTTCGACGAACATCGACGATATGATCATACACCAATACTTGACAATTTCACACGCCAGAAGTTTTCACATAAGTTATAGTTCCTCAGAAAACAAGTTATATATATCAATTTGAGTGCAATTTATTGCTTTTTAAGTCGGCTCTGACAAATATCCATTACCAGTTCTTTCTAAAGGCGAAATAGATTACTCCGAAGGCGAAAAAGCCAGTGGAGATCGAAGGTCCACAACAAGATTTGTTGCATTTTCTCCCAAAAGGGAAAACTACCTGAAAGGTTCCCCGACCCGCACGACTCCACGGTACGGCAAGGTAGTCTTCCCCTTCGAGCAAGGATTCTCGTCAGATGCGTTCTAGTCCGGCAAGTGAAGACGATATCTGGATTCAGTCCAGGTCGATTATTTGGTACGAGAGTCATTTCCTCCAGCATAGGATAAAAATCAATCATCCGAGTCAACCACCCCCTATTTACTTGCAATAATCATAAAGGGAAAGCAGGAGTTCTCGAGCAATGGAAAAATGCATACTGCATACGAGAGGCGAGTCTGAGAATCTATATGAGAGAGAGTGAGAGAGAGAAGGGGAGGGGAGGGGGGGGGGGGGGGGGGGGGGGGAGTGCTCAAACCCCCTCCTTAATGAATCTCGTTTATTGTCTTTTAGAATGTGGTTCTCAATGGAGGAGGTAAGGGGGGCGGGGGGGGGGGGGGGGGGGGGGGCGGCCAAATGAGCCCAAAGACGGACCCTCTCCTTTTTCCCCTAAATTCCCGCGCCCTCCTTCCCCCCCTTTTTTTGCGGAGGGTCAGAAGGGTGGACAAGAGAAAGAGAGTTCGAAGTTCTCATTTATCTTGCGGGGCCCGAAGGAGAGGGGGAAAATGGAGCAGAAACCCAACCTGGCCTCGAATTTCAAGCCACCGAGTTCAAGCACCCGTTTACGGGAATGGAGGAACGACACTTTTCCCTTTTCACTTTCTGCATCTGAGGAGTCCTAGGGGCAATCTATTCTGCACCGAGGGAGTCAGGGAAAGACGGTGAAAGAGATGAACGAGAATCCCTCTCACCCTCACTTTACAGCCCCTTGGGCCTCAATACAGGCCGTAGATTAGAACAGAATGGGCTTTGGTCTCGGGGGCGATTGCTCGAGCAAGATCACTCCAACGAGCCGACCAATAAGCTAGGAAACTTTACGAACCGCACATATTGTGACGCTGGGCACGTGGAACGAATGAATGCCTATCATGAGGTCAATAAAGTCATCTTCCCACGCCCCTTTTGTTCCCCTCCCTCGCTCACTCGTTTTACGCTCTTCTCTTCCGTCAATGACGGACGTGAAGAAGGCAGAGGACGCGATGACACCGACCGTAAGGAATCAATCCGAGGGGTTTACCGTTTCAAAGGAGAAGCACGTGCCCAGCAGGTGGGGGGAGAGATAGTGTCTCCGGCCCTATTGGGGGAAGGTGATATCATCTGGGTTCTTTAGGCATTTGGGAACCTGAAAGAAAACAGCGGCGTGGGTTCATGCCTCGAAGAGCATCGGGCTTTCATCTCGCAAAGAATGAAGCGCAACAAAAACATCTAACGGGATTGTCACGCGGTGCAAACCTCCCTTTTCTCTTTTTCTCTTCGCTTTTCTCGAGAAACTTTCTCGAACCCTCAAACAGGAAATACCTGTCTTGGCAAAGGGGAGGAGAGAATCTTCCGGTCGTGTTTTTTTCCCAATCGGAGCCAAAAAAAGGCGGGAGGGAGAGGGAGGGGAGGAAAAGGAAGAAGTCCCCCTCTTCCTCTTCTCCACCTCCCTGCGTCTTCAGCTGCAAAGGTATCTCTGTGAAAATAGAAGACACCCTCCTCTTTGCCGATGCCTGGATATTTCGACACGAGTACTTGGAGCACGCGAACGAACCCTATACCATACCTAAACCGACACCAACAAATCGAGAAAAGCTCGATTGCCTTGCACGAGAAACTGCGCTTCTCCAGCAATTGTAAAATCGAACATCGCGTCGAAGTCGGTCAACTGTACTTCCAGGACTCACCACGAACGGAGCTGCTTAACCTCACAAGAATGCCTTGACGAAACTATTCACTGCCACTTTCGATGAAATAGTCAAGTCTTGTAATGGGACTCACATGGAAGTGTGGGTGGAAGAAGGAGGGATCAGATCATCGTGGGTGGTGGCGGCGGGGTTGAAGCCGGTGCATAGTGACCACATGGGACAGGGAGCCTGTCCTCCTTCCACTTCTTCTCTCTGGACTGAGTCTGGTGGGCAGTGGCTAAAGAGAGAGAGAGGGGGGAAGGCACGCGATTGGCTCCCGTCCACCCCCTCCTCCCACGCATAAACACCATTTCCCCGGGACGGGACCCCGTCCTCCAGCTCTTTCCCATTCTCATCTCTCCCCCCTTTTTTCCCCTATACTTGTCTGGACATTGGTCTTTCATAAATCTTTTCTTCGCTGCCTTCACCCCTTCCTTCATTTTTCGCGTGAAATTGCAGTTATTTTTTATATTCTAGCTCATGAATACGCAGGCATTTAGATGATTTATGCAGAAAAAAAAACCTATTATTTGCTCCTGGATCAAAATTTTTCCTACCGTTGTGGACTAGATGCAAAGTCCGCATTGGAGAACGGAGGTCACAGATGAGACAACAACAAAACCACCTAGTGTGAAGACTGAATCGAAGCACTGCAAGTGAATCTGCCGTTTCCATACACAAGCAACAAAATTTGTTTCAATAAATATTTGATGACATTCTTACATTTAAGTTGCATCAACTATCATTAAGTTTTCAGATTTACTAGGGACACAACTGCCCCCCGATTGATAGCAGAGTCGTGATGGGAAGACGTGATATCGGTGGATGTCCGGATTTTTCTCTCGCGGTGTCTTTTCCCATCCATCGTCTTCTCTGCCCTGCAGAGAAGACGATGTTCTTTCCACGTTCTTTACAACGTTCTTACAACGTTCTTTCCACGCGCTCCTGCAGAGCGCGTGGAAAGAACGCTGCTGCAACCCGCCTGCATTTGCACGAATGGTTGCGACAGCGCTTTGGATGTATGAACGATCGGAGGATGTCGTTCCGTCTCCGTCTGTCGTTTCTCATCGTGACGTTGTCGCGCGACAAAGCAGCTGACCGTTTTGTCGTCCCGTCGGTCTCTTTTCGCCCTTTCCGGCTTCGTTTCCGTTTGCGTTTTAGGATATCTATCGGATTTTTTTTTGTTGTTGGTAAATTCCGGGAGTCCTCCGCACGCTCCCCCGTTTTCTATGCAAAGCAAAGCGACGGACACTGCAAAAGGGCGTGTCCTTGAGAGAGGTCAAAAGGACCAGGACATCTGGAGCGGAGGCCTAAAAATCAGAAACACAGAGGGTGAAAGACAAGAGCTCATTCACGATACCGGGCAGCTGCAATGTCCGGCCCTGAAAAGGAATGACCAATGACCAATGGTCACCCCCGATGACGCAAAAGCGGATCCCCCCTCTTTAAATTTATAGTCTGCTCTCTCAATGCTTCAGGTCATAAGTCAAGCAGCTGCTGAAAAAGGCTTTTCACTTTTCGATGAAGATTTTTAACCTTTCCCCACTTATTGGTCATTCTGTCTGTTCAACCGTCCATCCGTCCGTTCGTCTCTCTCTCTCTCTCTCTCTCTCTCTCTCTGCATCTGCGTTATTTTCGGACACTTGCATATGAAAGCCTCTCTTTCCCTGCAATTTTTCCTGTCTCTCGATCGTTTTCAATTTGGGTCAAAGCTGGACGCCACCAACGGAAACGTGAAGCCACCAACGGTCCAAAGAACAGTGAGAACCCGATTCGCTCCTGCTTCTGGAAATTAGCATTTTTTATGCATCGAACGAAGGATCTAGTGGATGAATGACTCAAGTACAGGTTTAAAAAAAAGACCGATACTGAGAAGCACCATAAAGTACATTAGAT
>CAJPEV010005862.1:0-12721 GCA_905338385.1 Darwinula stevensoni
CTTGAGGAGAAAACCAAATACCCAATTGATAAGCACTAATTTCACTATCATCTTTTAGCTTAAAAATTAGGTTAGCACTTTGCCCCTTCTTTAAGGATTGGTCTTCTAACAAGATATTTAAAGGAGTACCCCTATATTCGATTTGCGTGTTAGCAAAATTTGCAAATACAGAATTATTCACATCTCCCACCTTTATAACGTAAAAATGGTAATCTCGAACAATGGAAGGTCCTATTCGAACCGAAAAAGGAGGTTTTAAATAGTTAGGATATGGCAGGGAATTACCAGTCGCAGGAGTATGTCAGTCAGTTTATATACAAAAAAAATAACATAATCATGACTTTGCAAGTTCGATGCGCTGCAATAATTGTTCGATGAGCGTAGTTGATTTTTCTTTTTCTTTTGCCAATTCTAAGGCTTTTTTGGCAGCCTTAAGCGCGTCGTCGCGTTTACCATTTTTGAATGCGAGGTCGGCATAGAGGTAATAGGAAGTGTGCGAATTATTGATTTCTGCTGCTTTTTTGGCATATTTTTCAGCTTCTTTAGCTATATTCTGGTCTCCTTCGAAAGTATAGCTCATGTCTTGCGCCAATTGATGTAGTTTTTCACCATCATTTTTTAGTTGTTTTTTTGCATAACTATCGCAAGCTTTGATATATTTTTTAGTATCGCCAATTAAGGCATAAAATTTCATATCAGCCATCGTTTCGAAGGCTTCTGCTCGGTCGGGCAAATGTTGTTTCATTTTTGCTTTTGCTTCGTCGAGCAGGCTTTCATTTTTAAATTGAGCAGCTTTTTTGGCAGTATTGAGGCAAGCGTTTTCGATGCGATTTTTGACAATATCTTCGGTTTCGAGTGCAGCAATAGCTGCACGATTTTTAGTCATCATATCGAAAATGCGAGAATCTGCTTCGGTTGTTGCTTCGAGCAAAAACTGCAAATTTTGAGGTGTTGTCAAATCTTTTTGAGTGGCTAAATATTCATTCGCAATTTTTAAACTTGATTTTCCTGCTTTGTTGAGAGCTTTGATGTAATTGTAAACTAAATCAGGAGAACGGTCACCTGCTTCATATTTTTTTGCAAAGTCTGCACTATTGTCTAATTTACTTACCACTGTTTTACCCAAATCAATAAATTTATCGGGTTGCATCATACCGACCGCTTTTTGCACAACCTTTCCGTCAGTTTGAATAAACAAATAGGTAGGAAAAGATGAAACAGGATATTTGACACGAAACTCTGCCGCTTCTTCTTTTTCCATATCCAGCTTCATACAAACAAAATGTTTATTAAAAAATTCGCCTACTTTAGGCTGCGGAAAAACGTCACTTGCCATACGTTTGCAGGGACCACACCAAGAAGCATAAGCATCAACAAATACGATTTTGCCCTGTTTTTTTGCCAAGTCAAGTGCTTCAGACCAAGTACCATGAAAAAAATCAATGCCTTGCGCTTTGGTAGGCATATAAATCATCAGAAAGCAGAAAGAGGATAGAAGCAGTAGTTTTTTCATTGTTTATTTAAAAAGATTTTGTTAATTTAGCATTTTTTGGGGGCGATACCATTTGATTTTTTTGCTCAAACGCTTCAATAATTTCCTCCAGAGGTTTATCTACAATCAACAACAGTTCCTGAGCGTGAGCTGCATCGGGATGATTCGGATAATTTTTTAACAAATATTGATAGTAGGCCACAGCTCGCGCCTTATTATTCATATCCTCTTCAGCGGTCAAACCCGCCATCAAAAGTGCATTAGGCGTTTGGCAATATTTCGGATATTGGTTTTTCAACTGTTCGCAATGTTGTAATGCAATTTCATAGTTTCCGATAGCTTTAGCAATCGCACTAGTTTGGTACAAAAATCGCGCCGAAATCGTATCATCTGGATGTTTTTGTACATAATTTCCGGTTTTTAGCAGCAATCGTTGTACCCTATTTTTATCAATATCCATTAGATTTTGAAACGATTGCTGCTCAATAGCTGTAATTTCTCGTTGAATTTGCTTTTCTTCTGTTTGGCAAGCCGTAAAAGCAAAAATTAGCACAAAAAAAACTCCAATTCGCATGATATAACCCCTATTTAGTGAAATTTTGAGTTTAAAAATAGTGATTTTTTTCGATAAAACGCAAATTAGATAAAAAAAGTGTAAGCTATCAAATTTTTAAATTTCATCTTATTTTGTGCGCAATCGTATCACAGGGCAAATCATTTCTTCCAAAGAAACGCCACCATGCTGAAAAGTATTTTTATAATAATTATTGTAGTGGCTATAATTGTTGGGATACAAAAAAAATACGTCTTCCTTCGCAAAAATATAAGTAGAACTCACATTTGGGCGCGGCAAACCGGCTTGTTTTGGGTCACGAAAATCAATCACATCTTTTTTGTCATATTGTAGATTTTTTCCCACTTTATAGCGCAAGTTGGTGGTCGTTTCGCGGTCGGCAAGCACTTTTGATGGCGTTTTTACGCGAATCGTGCCATGATCTGTGGTGATAAAAAGTTGAACGTCTTTTTCTGCAATGCGCTGAAGGGCAGCCCAAAGCGGTGAATGTAAAAACCAAGAACGCGTAAGAGAGCGATAAGCCGTTTCGTCGCCAGCGAGCTCTTTCAAAACTTCCATCTCAGTGCGCGCATGCGAAAGCATATCAATAAAGTTGTAAACAATAACTGTAAAATCATTATTCAAATAATTCAAAATATTGTCTTGCAATGGTTTAGAATTGCTAATGCTGGTTACTTTTATATAATCAAACTTTAGCCCTTTGCGGAAAGTCCGTTTAATTTGTTCGCCGAGTAAGTCATGCTCATAAAGATTTTTGCCTCCTTCTTCGTTGTCATTTAACCACCATTGAGGGAAACGTTGGGCAATTTCGGAGGGCATCATGCCTGCAAAAATAGCATTTCGACTGTATTGCGTAGCCGTAGGCAAAATACTATAAAAAAAATCTTCTTCTTCTACTTTATATAGTTCGCTCAAAATAGGCTCAATGACTTTCCACTGGTCGTAGCGCAAATTATCTAAGAGCACTAAAATAGCAGGCGCATCGGGTCGGATGTGTGGAAAAACTTTATTTTTTAATAAATTATGCGACATTGTTGGTGCTTCGCCACTGCCTTCTACCCATTTTAGATAATTGCGCGAAGCAAATTTGCAAAACTCTGCATTTGCCTCGCTTTTTTGTGTTGCTAAAATTTCGGACATTTCTGTGGTTTGCGAGGCATCTAATTTTAGCTCCCAATTAATAATTTTGCGATAAACATCAGACCACTCTACTATATCTAAGCCGCTATTAATTTGCATAAAGATTTGGCGAAAATCTTGTTGATAATTTAAAGCAGTTTTTTCGCGTACCAAACGTTTGTTATCTATAATTTTTTTGAGCGTCAGCAAAATTTGATTTGGATTGACAGGCTTGATAAGATAATCGGTAATTTGAGAGCCTAATGCATCTTCCATAATGTGTTCTGCCTCATTTTTGGTAATCATCACAACAGGGAGGCTGGGGTTGGTCGTTTTTATTTTTGAGAGGGTTTCTATTCCTGTCATGCCGGGCATACTTTCATCTAAAAAAACGACATCAATATTGTCATTACAGCCATCAAGTGCGTCATGACCATTGGTGACTGTAACGACATCGTAGCCTTTCTGTTTTAAAAAAAGAATCTGAGGTTTGAGTAGGTCGATTTCGTCATCAGCCCAAAGGATTTTTATTTTGTCCATACATTTGATTTAATTATAGTGTTATGAATTATTATAGAAAATAAGTATCAATAAAAAAAAATATATTTTAGAATGTAAAAAAAAGCGATACTTTTCAAATTATTTTTCGTAAAAAAGAATGGTTTTGTTGCGAATATAGTTTTTATTCTGCGGTTAATTTTCTTTTTATGGCAAGAAAATAAAGCAACCAAACGCATAAATAGTTTCACTTATTTTTAAAATAATCAAAAATTGCGTATTATTGCCAATAATTGGTTTGAAGCTAATTATTAGAAGTGCTTTTTTAATAAAAGATATTTAGCAAACAAAAGTAAAAACGAAAATATTTTGTTAAATAATGTATCTTTTGCTTTTAAGATTCGTCTAATAAATCAAATTCCAGCCGATTGTCAATCGTTTTTCATTAATTTAATGAAAAATGGTTTAGTGTTTTCAATCATATTCGGTAAACCCCCGTTTATCCAACAGAAAACCGTTGAAGAAACATACGACTATTACAACAGCCCGACAACTTTCGGACAACGACCTGGTAAGGCAATACCTGGAAACACAGCAATCAGTTTATTTTTCGACTTTATATCGAAAGTATTCAGATAAAGTGTATGGCAAATGTATATCCTTACTCAAAGATGAAGGCATGGCGGAAGATGCGATGCAAGATATTTTTTTAAAGATATTTCTCAATCTTTCGACCTTTAGCGAAAAATCGAAATTTTCTACGTGGATATATTCGATTACCTATAACTATTGCATAGATTTGATAAGACGCGGAAAAAAAGATAAAAAAATCTTCGTCGAAGACATAGAACGCGCCCCTGATGTGGCAGATACTGAAGTGCCTGATGAATTTTTGTTTGAGATGGAAGTAAAGCAGCTCCGTCACGTATTGGATACGCTTTCAGTGGACGACCGCGCAATTCTGCTAATGAAATATCAAGATGACATGACGATAAAGGAAATATCAGAAGTACTCGATAAAACGGAGAGTGCCATAAAAATGAAAATAAAACGAGCGAAAGAAAAAGCATTGAGAACATACCAGAGCCTCTACCCAAATGATGACTAATAAAAATCAAGAGGTTTTGTCAATTATTTTTTTAATCCCGAACTTAATTTTCTAACCTCTAAACTTGAAAATTCAAAATGCTTAACTCATGAGAAAAAATCCTTTTAAGGATATCGAAAAAGAGCATCCACCTGCACCCAAAAGGGTAGAAAAACGTGCTATTCGAACTGTGAACTTTATGCAAACGGTGGCTCACACAGTTGATTTGTACGTGCCTAAAGCGGCCAAGGTTTTGGTCGCGCTTTTTGGAGGAGATTCCAGCGAACAACCGCCACCAGCTACGAAGTTGCCTTCTGCCAATGGGCAAAATAGACTTGAAAACGGACATGGAGAACTACCACCCAACCTACATGGGTAAGAATACATAAAATCAAAGCTATGAACAAACATTGGTAAGATAGTTTTTAGAGGGGGGAACTATTTTACGGCATTTCAAGCAAAATAAACCAAAAATTATTTTAAAAATATAAAAAGTCTGAATCAATTTGACTATCTTGTAGTGAATTTGAAACCGAACAATAGACTATTTTAATAAATTATACTGATGTTATTTTTAGAAGATTCGAGCCTATTAGGATTATCGTGGGAGATTTTACAGCGTTTGGCTCAGACATTACCGAGTATTTTGTCCGCACTTCTGGTACTGATTGTGGGGCTGCTTCTTTCTAAAGGCGTGAGTAAGATGCTTCGAAAGGTGTTGGCTGCTACTGGCATTGATAGGTTAGCTACACGCCTCAATGATATAGAGATTGTTCAGCGTTCTCACATTTCCATTATTCCGAGTACACTTATTGCTAAAACGGTTTATTATCTGCTTTTGCTTATTTCTATCATCGTAGCGACCGATATTTTGGGGATGCCAGTTGTTTCTCAGTTGGTTCGTGACCTTATCAACTACATTCCGAGCCTTATTGCGGCATCTATTGTGCTTTTTGCAGGTGTTTTATTGGCAGATACGATCAAGGGGATTGTCCTAACTACTTGTAAATCGCTGGGGATTCCGTCGGCGGGTATGATTGCAAATTTTGTTTTTTATTTTATTTTTCTAACTGTTGCAATTAGTGCACTTTCCCAGGCTAAAATTGACACGGATTTTATAAAATCAAACTTAACTATTATCTTAGGAGGCATTGTATTCGCTTTTGCTTTGGGTTATGGTTTTGCATCTAAAGATTTAATGTCAAGTTTTTTAACTTCTTTCTATACAAAAGACCGCATTAACCCAGGCGATATTGTTACTATTGACAATATTAGAGGTGAAATTATAGAAATCGATACAACCTCGTTGGTTATTCAAACAGAAACTAAACGCGTAATTATACCAATGAATAAGCTTTCTTCTGAAAAAATTGAAATTCATCATGCTAATGACGATGATCACCCTTTGCTGGATAGTAGGATGAAAAAACTGGAATAAATATGAGAATATGCCTTTTTGGATAATTTTATTTTGGATAAGTGCAGCGTTAAATATTGCTGCAACACTGACAGAACGGTCGTGGCTTGTCTATTTTTCAAAGCCCTTGCTGCTCATTAGTCTTTCCATCTATTTTTACCATTTCTCGAAAGGTCTAATTCCTTCTCAGTTTCGTTATTTTATGCTATTGGGTCTGTTTTTTTCGATTGGTGGTGATTCGTTTTTAATGTTTCAAAGTCAAAATAGCCTTTATTTTTTGTTGGGTTTGGGCTGTTTTTTAATTACCCAAATTTGTTATACGGCTGCTTTTGTATCCTACCGTAAATTTCAGTTAAGACATCATTATCCTATTCAATGGCTTTGGGTGCTTGTTTTTGTGTTCTATTGGAGCATTATCGTTGCTTTTGTTGTTCCTGATGTTAGTAATGAATTTCGTATTCCAATTGTTTTATATAGCCTTGTCATCACAGCGATGGCGATAAGCTGCGCTCATTTAAAGGACTGTCTTACTTCAAATGTTTGGAGATTGTTATTTGCAGGTGTTTTACTTTTTTTAATTTCTGATAGCCTTATTGCCATCAATAAATTTAAGATGCCAATTGTTTATAGTTCACTTTGGATTATGAGCACTTATATTATTGCTCAATATCTCATCGCCACTCAAGCAATTAAAATATTACAAAGAAAATAAATTGTTTCTATTTTATTTTTATATCAGTTATTTATATTATTTTTTAAAATATTCCAGACAGTTTCTGCCACTATTTTGTGTCCTTGTGGCGTTGGGTGAATCCCGTCGGGCAAGTTTAGTTTTGAGATACCGCCCACGCCTTCCAGCAAAAAAGGAATCAGCGCGATATTATTTTCTTTCGCTAATTTTGGATATATTTCCCTAAATGCTTTGGTAAATGCTACACCCATATTAGGCGGTGCCTGCATACCTGCTAATATAATTTTAGCCTGTGGATATTTTGTTCTCACTTTATCAATAATGCTTTGCAAATTTTTATATGATTCTTCAGGTTTTATACCTCGTAAGGCATCATTTCCACCAAGTTCGAGCACAAAAATATCGACTGATTGTTTTAAAATCCAATCCACTCGTTCCTTGCCACCAGCCGTCGTTTCACCACTCAAACCTGCATTGATAACTTTGTATGGCATACGCAGAGAATCCAAGCGATGTTGAATCAGACCTACAAAACCTTGTGCAGGGTCAAGGCCATAAGCGGCAGTTAGGCTATTTCCAAAAAATAAAATTGTTTTTTTTGTTGTATTTGATGTTGGTATTGTTGCTGTATCGGCTGTTGCGGCAGGTGTTGTGGCGTGAGCAGTACTTTTGTTTTTAGAAGTATTATCATTAGCACAAGCCATTATTAAAAAAAATAAAGCAAAAAAAGCAAATTTGACTTTCATCTTGATATTTGATACTATTTTTATTAAATATTTTTTTATCCAAAATATGCCAAATAATTTAACCTTCTGTTCGGTGAAGTTGGAATAAGCACGTGATACTCTACCTTTATTTTAGGCGCAAAACACAAAGATTAGCAAAACCTAAAATTATTATAAAAAATTGATAGTCAGTAATTTGTAACAAAAATTAATTTCTTTTTTTCTTCTGCATTCCTGTTAAAAATGGTACAAATACAAAGTCATCAAAAATTTCATCTTCAAAGTCTATTTCGCTCAAACGAGTGATACGATACATCTGCTGCACTTTAGCATTTCCAATCGGAATAACCATGTAACCACCAATTTTAAGCTGATTCAACAACACTTGAGGTTTTTCGGTCGCGCCAGCAGTAACCAATATTTTATCAAAAGGTGCTTGATCCTCCAAGCCTTCATAGCCATCTTTCCAGACAACACGCACATTGGCAAATCCTAACTTAGCCAATAATTGGCGCGATTTTTCGTATAAAGCCTCCTGACGCTCCAAAGTAAATACTTTTGCGCCCAGATATGCCAACACTGCCGCTTGATAACCGGACCCAGTCCCAATTTCTAAAACCTTATCTTTCGGCTCAACCTTAAGTAGCGCAGTTTGATAAGCTACTGTATATGGCTGCGAAATCGTTTGATCGTAGCCGATAGGAAAGGCTTTATCTTGATAAGCCCATTCTTCAAAAGCCTTATCCAAGAAAAAATGGCGCGGAATGGCATTAAAAGCAGCCAAAATATCTTCTTGATGGATACCCTTTTCCCGCAACGAATCAATTAACTGGCGACGAAGCCCTCTATGCCGATATGTATCTTCCAAGTTGAATGTAAGTTATAACGAATTGCTTCTAAGGAAAAATGCAAAGTAGGTCAAAAAATTTTAAAAAACAACTTAAATTTATCAAATTTAGTTCCGCGATTATCAATTCTTTCTCAACGCAAAATAATATACTGGTATGCCCAACAGCACCAGCCCCAACCCAGGCCACGTATAGTTGGGTTTATAAACCAGTAATACCCCACAAATGACCAATGCTAAAAAAATATATATTGCAGGCAACAATGGATAGCCAAAAGCACGATAAGAACGTTCTAAATTCGGAACTTTACGACGCAAAACAAAAATTGCAAGAATTGTCAAAGCATAAAATAACAACACTACGAATGTTACATAATCCAACAAATCACCGTATTTACCAGAAAGGCACAAAATGCAAATCCAAATACATTGCCACCAAAGTGCATTTTGAGGCACATTAGCTCCATTCAATGTCGCGGTTTGCTTAAAAAATAAGCCATGTTGTGCCATCGTATAATATACCCTTGCTCCCGATAAAATCATGCCATTGGCGCAGCCAAATGTCGAAATCATAATCATAACAGCAATAACAATTGTACCATATTCACCCAGAAAAGCCTTTGCAGCCGCAATAGCTACGCGGTCATCTTTCGCAAAAGCAAGCTCACTCATAGGCAAAACTGCTGTAAACATCAAATTGGCGGATACATAAATAATTGTAACAATTAGCGTTCCAAGAAATAAGCTCAGCCCAATATTTCGTTTTGGGTTTTTCATTTCGCTTGCAATAAAAGTGACGTTATTCCACGCATCACTCGAAAAAATAGAGCCCACCGATGCAACTACAATCGCACTCAAAACTGCCATCGCTCCCGAAAAAAATTCCTTTGAAATAGCAGCCGTACTTTCTGTTTTTACCAATTTGTGAAAAGACCACGCATCTGCCCAATTCGCATTCCAAATTTCTGCTTTTGCCCCCAGAAGAAACCCCAAAATAATTAGTCCAAACAAAGAAATAAGCTTTGCTAACGTAAAAATAAGTTGAATCCATTTACCATTTTCGATGCCTTTCGTATTCAAATAAGTTAGCAAAATAATTAGACAGATAGACATGAGCTGGGCTGCACTCACTTTTATAAATCCCAAATCGAAAAGGATATTTTTTTCGCTTAAAAATGGAAAAATATATGCTGCAAATTTTGAAAATGCCACGCCTACTGCAGCTATCGTTCCCGTTTGAATGACCAGAAAAAGTGCCCAGCCATACAAAAAACTTAAAAGTGGCCCAAACGCCTCGCGCAAATAAACGTATTGCCCACCTGCTTTCGGATACATACCTGATAACTCGCCATAGCTTACGGCAGCCGTCAAGGTCAAAAAGCCCGTTAATAACCACACCAAAATCAAAAAGCCTGCGCTGCCGCCCGTCCGAGTAATATCGGCACTTACAATAAAAATACCACTACCAATCATGGAGCCAATCACGAGCATTGTACCATCTATAAGCCCCAGAGAACGCTGTAAATCGTGGTGAGTTGAATTTTCGTTTTGCATTATATATTTCGTTATATTAAATTTTTAAAAAAAAATAAAAAACGATTAAATATAAAATAAGAATCTGAAAATAAAAAATGACTAAATTTATTTTAAATAAATAATTGACAATCAAATATTTAGTAAATAATAATGGAATTATAGCAGAAACAGCGCAATTGGTGAACGGCAAAAATTCATTTTGGGCACATCAATTATTTTTAAGCATTAAAACTTTAATTAACTTTGCTTTTCAAAAAATTTTAAAATGCAACATAAAATAGTGGTTATTGGTAGCTCCAATACAGATATGGTCGTAAAAACAAAAAATTTTCCTAAACCGGGCGAAACCGTTCTGGGTGGCACTTTTTTAATGAATTTGGGTGGAAAAGGAGCCAATCAAGCCGTTGCAGCAGCTCGGTTGGGCGCAGAGGTTATTTTTATTACCAAAGTTGGCAGAGATTTATTTGGAGCATCAGCCATCAATAGTTTTAAAAATGATAATATTGATACACAACATATCATCGAAACCACAGATTTACCATCGGGCGTTGCATTAATTACCATTAATGAAAAAGGGGAAAATAATATTGTTGTAGCTTCGGGCGCAAATATGGCACTTTCGGATGCCGAAATCTCCGACGAAATACTGAAAAAAGCCAAAATAGTGCTGATGCAATTAGAAATACCAATTGAAACCGTTGAAAATGTCAAAAAACGATGCGTAAAAATGGGCGTAAAGGTAGTGCTAAATCCTGCACCTGCTACAAAATTGAGTGATGAATTGCTAAAAGATTTATTTTTAATTACGCCAAACGAAACCGAAACCTATACCATTACAGGCATTTTTCCTAAAAATAAAATAACCTTGAGCAATGCTGCTCATTTTTTGCATGAAAAAGGCGTTCAAAACGTCATTATCACACTTGGAAGTCAAGGTGTTTTTTTATCTAATGCCCAATTTTCTGAAATAATTCCAGCGAGGGAAGTAGCAGTCATTGACACAACCGCTGCCGGCGATGTTTTTAATGGTGCTTTGGTGAATGCACTATGCGAAGACGTGAATTGGCGAGAAGCCTGTCATTTTGCGTGTAAAGCTGCCGCGATTTCTGTGACCCGCATGGGGGCACAAACTTCTGCCCCATATCGAAACGAAATTGGATAAAGCATTTTTGAGGAGAATGTTATATTAATCCTAAATTCGACGATAATAAATTGATTATCAATATATTAAAGCTAATTTTTCTGCAAAAATTGAAAAAATGTTTATTTATTTGAAAATATATTGTTTTGCTTTTAGTAAATTTGCAAAAAATGGGAGCTAATTGCTATTTATTCTTGCAAAACACCCTATTTGAGTCTAAAAATCATTTTTTTAATGAAAAATGCTCGTCGAACTCAGGATGAAATAGAAAAAATGAGATTAGAGCGAGAAAAGAAATCTTGGAGATACAATTATTAAAAATGCAAATGACAGATACACACACAGTACTTACCTTATCTAATTTTGCTGCAAAATAGTATCAAAATAAAAAAAGCCCGTATCTATGCTTGTGCATAAAAACGGGCTTTTAAAAAAGGGCGATGACCTACTTTCCCACATTCAAGGATGCAATATCATCGGCGCAAATGGGCTTAACTTCTCTGTTATAGAAAGTATTTTCATAACACTTTTTGTTTTATAAAAGCTAAAGTTACTTCCAATAAATCTTCCGACAACAATAAATCTGGATTAGTATAAACCGCCATTGATTTCTCAAAATCATTATTTTCTACTATTTTAAGTACATGAGACATTTTTTCAATGTTTTTTATCTGTGCAACAGGATAAGCTCGCGCTAAAAGTTCTGCTTCCTTGCCAGTTACTTGCATATCAGCTGTGCCAGAAACCAATAAAACTGGCACAGTCAATTTTTTTATCTCAATATAAGGCGTGTATTTCATTTGTGAAATCATAAATTTATGTATCAAAGGATTGGCTACACTTTGCAAATAAAATGGAATCGTATCGACTGGTTCATTATGCTTCCATTTTTCATAAATGGTAGCAAGTTGAGTTGTTGCAAGGGGAGATTGCTTGTTTAATTGTTCATAGATAAGCGAATCAATGCTTCTTGCAGGTCCGCAAAGGGAAATAAATCCGTCAATTTCCGATTTTTGGGCAACTAAAATGCCAATTAATGAGCCTTCTGAGTGTCCTGCTATCACTATTTTGCTAAATTTTTTCATTGCCTTTAGCGTATCAACGCAGCGTTGAGCATCATTCACAAAATCTTCAAACACGACATCTTCCAATTTTTGGTTCACTTTACTCTTACCAATCTGTCGTTTATCATAGCGAAAACTGGCAATGCCTTTTTTTGCCAAGCCTTCTGCGAGCATTTTATAGGCATTGGTTTTCAAGCCCATATTGGGGGCATTGCAATTTCTATCCGTCGGTCCCGAACCAGCAATAATCACAACCAACGGAACTTTTTGCTTCTTTTTATACTCTGGCATCAATAAAGAGCCTTCCAAATTACCAATTTTTCCTATGGATATTGTTAAAATTTGCTCAGACTGAGCAGTTAAAACCTCTTGAAAAACCATAAACAAAAAAAATAGGCAAAAAATACGTTTACTAGAAAATTTCATTTTACTGCTTGTGTCAATTTTGGTAAATCTAACTTATCGAAATAGGGTCGAATGGCAGCCACTGCTTCCACTTCATTTTTGATGGAAATATACGTTTTTTTTTG